>JABASC010004817.1:0-11216 GCA_019776185.1 Plutomurus gul | reverse complement strand
AAGGCATAGAACTTATTCTGTGGTTACTTATTATTGTTAATGATTAATAACACGAGAAAGATTGCCACTTGATCTTTTGTTACGTAATTAGTGGCAAGCCAACGTGTGCAAGTTTATTCGTAGGTGGACAGCTTAGGACTTCTTGTACGCCCTAGTGTCCGCAAATCGTTCTAATAACGCCACTACGTGTTTGTACACTGGTTCGTACGCGTCCACACTGAGAAACCCCAGGTGAGTACAATTGTTGTTGGGCACACGATAATTGTCAATCACATTCGGAAGATTTTCGGAGAGGGTAGCCACATCCTGCAAGTATACCGTTTTTTGTACATCCTCTACAATTTTAATGCATGATTAAGTGCGATTTCCTTAAAGAACTTACCATTGGATCGCTGAGGAAATCATTTTCACACCAAATTAGGGCTGTTGGCACGGTCACTTTATGGAGGGGATAAACCCGAGGATAGGCACTATTGTACACCACCTGGTTATCCACTGCTCCGTAATCGTATCCTTGAAACTTTTTTGCTTTATCTGATTTGCATGAAATGAATTAACATTTTAAAGGAAATCGGGTGGCGCTCTTTAAATAGCTCCATCATATGCTACACAGACAGCATTTAAGAAGAAAAATACTTTAGCATTTGTTTAAAATTATACTAGGGCGATATAAGTAAAAATCTCTTTTAGTAAAAGAAAATATCAACATTTCTTAACGCTAAGCGATTGTGCTGTAATTTCTGTTTGCTCAAGAAAGGATATTGATATTAAACCTTTTAAATGAATACATATACTAAAATGGAGCTAATAAAAATGATAGAGTAGAAAAATTTGATACTTTAATATTTGGATGTATTTAAGCTTACTGCATAGTCTTTGTACTCTGGGTTTTCGCCGAACACCGCGTATAGTGTAAGGTAGCATATGGTAGCAGAGGCGGAATCACCAGCGCAATAGTTTTGCATGGCCTTTTTAGAGGCAAAACCTTCCGTATCAAACACAGTTGCAAACTTGTGTCTCAAACCCTGCAACATATTATTAGTCTATTGTAAATACTAAATAAATGCTCCAAAAGTGATGGTATAATTTTAGTGTATTCACCAATTAGGTGGCCGTAAAGACTTAATTACACTGTAGAATATTAATAAAAATTGTCGACTTTTTAAATTTACCGGGAAAATGTATATGATCGAATTTAATTGCAGTTACCTCATTCCCCTCCCCCCGTCCCACAATATACACATTTTACCAAGTGAAAAAAAGTCAAACATGAATATCATACACAGAAAATGACACAAATACAAACACTGGCGCCATCTATTGGAAATATTGCGTAAACAGAGAGGTTCCATCTTGCAGTGGTTGTAAGTGGCAAGTGGGAACTACCTACAGTTTTTACCCTGTGTTAAATACCATATAGCGAAACACTGTATCTGGTAATATTAATTCTTGAGCAGTTCGGGTTTAGAAATGGGAAGGTTATAAAATGTTGAGTACCTTCAAATATTCCACGACTCCCGGTAGGAGGCCGAACTTGATCAAAAGAGATCTAGCATACTGAACGTACACTACTGGAGCCATTGCAATAAATGTAGCGACCTTCATATTATAATCTGGATGAAGTGCCATTGTGGTCATTAAGGTAGTCGAGCCCAAAGAATAACCAACGTACTGAATAAGCGGCTGCGATGTTTTCTGCAGAATATAGTCAATAACGGAGGGAAGATCTTCATCAGCCATTTCATGAAAACTGAGAATATAATTGCATTATAAATGACAATATTGGTGTTTCACCACTTTTAAGACTTTTTATCTTTAATTTTGGAGAAATGTCTTTGGATGTAACAATCATATACACTTTAATATTTTGTTCACTTTAATTTAGAAGAAATGTAGTCTAAGCCCTGTTGGATCCACGAGTTGGGTTTGGGGTGGGTAACTAAACATGTCTTGCCCATACCCCTCTTCCTGTCCGAGTTAAATTCATCTCCCTCCCTTGGGACATTTAAGCCATCAATCTCGAAATCAAATTTAATCTGCCTGTTTTAGATTTTATACGGTATCTAATAAAAGTGTCCAAAATCGATGTTCCTGAATTTGAAAATAACCATTTAAAGGAGTTTTTGAACAACAGTAAGTTTGAGACACTTGAGAGGCTGTCTATTAAGAATTTTAGACGTCTAAAAGCGAAATATGATTTAAACAGTCTTAAATGGTATCATCCCAGAACTAGAACTGCATACCGCGTTTGTTTGACTAATTATATATTGCTGCTTCAATGCTAACACACTTAATGTTTTGTGTTCCTGTGTGCAACTTTGGAAGAATACAAAAAATCTCCATGCTAAAAAACCTCACTGCTTATGGCGTACTATTACAAAATTTTTTGTAGGGAAGCACGAAAATATATATTTACCTGAAATCCCAGAATTTCAATTCGTTTTTGGGTAATGTTTTGTGTTCATTTGAGAAGCCATTACCACGAAGGTTTCCTGTTCAAAATTTAACAAAAATCAATTTCCTGCTTCTTGTGAGAAGGAATTTTAAATACTACTGAAATTTGAAACCATTGGGAAATTTTGCATTAAAAATGTGGACAGTACAATTATTTTGAGGCTGACCTTACCCAACCAAACGTCATAGCCTAGATCCGCCAACAGAAATCCTGTAACCCAAATTATCAGAATAGTGAAAACAAGTCATTGAAACAATACACAATGTGCCGTAAACGAGTTTTTGTGCAACATTTCTTTATGATCCCTCAAGGTCAGGTGTAGAATCAGACGTACAGTGTTGGGGATTCAACCACTCCCATCCTACGTGGAAAATTTAACATGGGTAAGACAGGGATGTCGGGGCGAAGGAGGAGCTACCCTAGCATTAGTAAGATGGGAAAAATCTCAGCCCTAGATCCGAATCTATCCAGAATCCTTACCTAAGGAATGCTGTTCACCGATGGACACCCAATCATGAGACGACTGTACAATCCCATGTTGCAGCAACACGGGATATTTCGTATTGTTCGAGCTGACGAAATCGGGTCGCTGTTTTTTCCCACGAGGTATTCGATGATACGTTAGCAGGTAGTTTGACCTGGAAACTATTGTGTGGGTTTCTATGGGATATCCTGCCCCAATAGCCAAGTTTATCTAACAACATTATTCTAATTTACCCTAGGGTCACATAACTTTTGTCTAAAATCCAAATTTAGATCCAAATTTTAAATTTTTCAGTAATTTTCGCAATCACGAAAGAAAATATTTGGAAGGTAAGCCTTTTATAAAAAAATATAATTATTAATTATAATCAACAAATTTTGCTACTTTCTTGTAGCAATGTTGTAAATCAATATCGATAAAAAGAGTAAGGTAAATATTTGGGTAACAAACCACGGGTGATGTGGGGTCATTGGAAAGTTTACCCGATTGACCTCGGACTAATGCCTGAGTGGCAGTCAGCACGAAGCACAGTTGGAGTTCACTGTAGAAGACAGTCGTTACCAGAAGCGTGAAAACACGTAAGATTTGGAAAATATTCAGCATATTCGAAATGTTTACGAATATTATCTTGAATTAAAGAGAAAGCTACAATGGCTGCTAATGTTAACATCGGATTCCATTCTTTCCTCTTCATCAGCTCAACAGCATTGAATGTATGATGCAAATCCTATTACATTACGTTTACATATTTGTTTTTACTGTCAATTAACTGAACTACGCAATAAACAATCCGCATTGTTTGTGTGCAATGGGCAACTATAAATCGAGTATCGTCTCTTTATTTGTTTCATTGTAGTTTTAATCAGGGGCGGATCCAGAACTCAGTCAAGGGGGTGGTGGTTGAGTCAGCAAACATTCATGGGCATCAGAAATTCGGCCGGAAGGTCGAAAAAACTTAAATAAATAACATTTTGAAAGCAAAATATGGGAATTTTATACCACAGCTTAGAAACTAAGCACCGCAGGCCAAATTTTTTTTCCAAAAATCTAATTTTGCCCAGTGCTTAGCTAAATTTTGAAAGGGGATTTGAACAAGTGAAACCATAACCTAGATCCGCCCCTTGAATTTTATAATCCAGAGTCGGACACAGGGGTTGTGTTTATTTCTGGGGCAACCTAGTGCGGTACTCTGTTCCACCTCTGCCGCATTAGAAATGGAGTTAGAAATGATGAGAATGAGTCATAGATGTACCAATCGTATCTTAACTTTAACAGCATTTTACGGTGTGTAATATCAAAAATATAGTAATATATACTAACAATAAGTAAAAATACGAATACTTGTTCTTGTGCCCAATGTAAATTGTAAGCCATATAGAGTATAAACAATTCATTGTGAACAAGTACATTTAAATCAGTACAAGTGTATCCCTGAGGCTTTAATATTGGACATCAATTTCTAAGCATGTTTAAGAATTTATGTTTAATAATCCACGATTGAGGAAAGCTACAAAAAAGTAACGTCTATAGTGCCGTATGGCATGGTGGACTCGAGGTGGGTGAAGTAGCCCGGCAAACGAAAAATCACAGGTTCGATTCGTGTAGTCCCTACGAAATTTTAATCTTCCTTTTTAAAATTTGCTCACGTAGGCTGAAAATGTTTAAGAGGAATCTCCTTCATTCGCTAACGAATACAAATCGTAGCATTTTTTGCAACTATTTTAATTACTTTAATTACCTGTACACAAGTGAAGTGCTGCAGAATGAATAAAATGACATTTAAACTTAAATCACCACCTAAAATGTACCGTGCATTTTTACTAGATGGTAAAAACCACTCGGAGCACTGCTTATTATAAACAATATTTTATACTTATATTGATGAATTCAAAAAGTTGCCTGTTTATTTCTACCGAACTTAATAGTACTTTAACATGCACAGGACAAGTTAGAGGCTTTCATATTTGCCACTCAAGGCCACATTTTAATTAAGGTATCTCGTTGAAAATATTCCCTACACGGTATGGAACATTTGTTACATGCCAATAAACGTCCGTTACAAATAGTGTGTATGCCTGAAAGTTATAAATCAGGGAATGGATTGGTTTAGTCGAGGAAAACAACGACTAATGTTATCAAAAAATAAATAAATCTACATAACCTGTACACATAAACCGTCTTGACTAGACGGATATTTAATAAATTGGGTAAGAGTATAAATTCCTAACAACTTTTTCAATTGTATTTTAAGTAAAACTGATTGAAGTTAACCGATGACGACATTCAGCTTAAATCAAAGCCATGAGAAAGGAGAGTCATTTAAGGAAAACGTAAATGACAGTCATTCCCTGAAACAAGTAAAACACAGTCACAACAGGTATTCGTAGTTGACAGTCATTTCTAGGCAGACAAATTAAAGAGCAGTATTGAGTGTTTAAAATTCCTAATTCAAGATGTCACATGGGCGTGCAAAATACTAAATACGATGCATTTAATTGCCTATTCATGTTAACTCAAGATTTCTAGACTAGACAATTGCCTACGCCACAGATTGTATTTCACAAATATTCCGACCGTATTTGGTATTTCCCAACCGGCACAAAAACGTGGTGACAACGTGTAAGCGACGTAAAAATTGAAGAATCCACCACAGTGTGACGCTTCGATTGTGAACAGCCAAAATTTACTCGACCCTGATGTTTTTTATTCTTTTTCATTTTTGCATGAATCGCACTCTTAAGAAGGACTCGTTGCTATAATACCTATCCCAACCGGCACAAAAACATGGTGACAACGTATAAGCGACGTAAAAATTATAACTTAGAATGTTGGTACAACGTTGGTTAAAGTGGTCACCAGGTTGTGGGAACGTTGCGTGAAAGTGAGAATGGCCGCAATTTCGATGTTGCGAAAACGTAGTTGTACGCGGTCTCTTGACATCAGCAGGCAACGTCGCTACCACGTCTTATGAATCACTTTCAGATGACGTTTATTTTCAATTTAATGTACTTTAAATANTATTTAATTGTGACAAAGCAGTGACAAAGATGCATGGGAGGCCATTTAAAATTTGAAGTAGGGACCCTCCTGAGGAATGACTAATATTATTCACTAAACTTCATTTAGCTGATTCTAATGTCTTCCAATGTATTCTTGCTGTTGTATCCACAATACAAGGCAGAATCTGAATTTGAAGTAATTTAATTATCACGTTCAACTTGTTGTGGCATACACGTATTTAAAGGTTGTGAATGTGAAGGTGATTATATGTTTTGTGTAATATTGTTGAATTTGATAACTGTAACAGCACTTGCATTATTTAGAAGTTGAAAACTCACGTTGACACTCTTGGTTCCTCAAACGAAAACTTATTTTTGACAAAAAATTACTGTCTCATAGGGCAATAATTTGACACTCTTGGTTCCTCCAAAGAAAACTTATTTTTGACAAAAAAAAATTTATGTCTCATAATAGGGCACTAATTTCAATTAAAAAGGAAACATTACTACGTGCTGCTTTAGCACACAGAATCAGATCTTTGAATTTGGATGCTAAAAGTGACGGTCGCACTATATATACTGACTACCAATGGTTATAATTTGAAATTGGTGCAACGTTGCTAGAAAATGTTTGGACAACGTGTGCAGGGAAACATTGCTGCAACGTTTTTCGGTAAACGTTGTAACAATGTACATATTATTACGTTGATGCAACGTTTGTCTTAGGTCATGCCAGTAACTACCATAATTTGACGTCGTGGAACGTGGATGCAACATCAACACACCACGTCAACTTTCACGACCAGTTCTCGACTTATTCGCAACGTTGTAACAACTTTCGTGTCGGTTGGGATGTATATCGTGTACTAAAAGTTACGTTTTGATTGTAATTCGTAGTCAGCTTTAGTCGGCTCACAAGTAGAAGTTGCACCCACAAGGATGAAATTAAATATGACAACGAAGGGAACGAGTTCCAAATATAAAACTACTATTAACAATACAACCACCAGCACGACTTCCAAAGCACCAGCAACACCTACTACTGCCACTACTGTAAGTACTGGTGCTACAGTAATCAGACATCAGCTCCCTGGAGGAGAAAATCTTGAAATCACACTTCAGACTTCGGGTCCCACAAAACCTAAAAAAGAAAAAGTAAATGAACAGATTCAAATATTTGCCACTTGTGATTTGAATGTTAAATGGCATGTATAGCACGTACTTTGAGAACATACTAAACCTAATGTATGTAAAAATCGTTGATTTTCATTTCACTCTACTTTCTCGTATATTACAGAAGAAGATACACTGGAAAACCGTGAAACCGACAATTTCGCCTTCAATCCTGCCGTTTTACGTTACATTAGGCTCCACCCCTGGCCCAAAAGTGAAGAAGCGGAAAAAGGAAAAGTCTAAAATATTCTACAAATATCCAAAACATAATTACAGAGTTTCCTTTCCTGAAAAGTATTCTAGCGAAGTGTTAACGCAGTACAATAAATTCTTGAAGTCAATGACTACTCCAACGACGACAAGAACAACAACAGGGAGACCAAAAAGTACTACAACTACGGAAAAACCAAGAAAAAACCGAATTAAAAAGACGGAATCTAAGAAAAATGCTATACATTCGGATGATTCCAAGGATGATTCGTTGGAACACATTGTAATCCGAATACCGACAAAAAAAGGCACATTCGATACTACGGCCGACTACATGAAGAATCCTTTTTATTTCCTAAATCCGTTCAGATATCAATCTCAATATTTCGACACGCAAGCCCCCCAACCTCATAACAATTACCTTCAACCTCACGATAGCAATTACCCACAAACTTATAATAATTACCTTACACATCATCATAATCCTTATCCTCAAACGTACAGCAATAATTACCCCCAACAACCGTATAACACCCCTACAGTGATGACGTCACCAAATCAATATTTCCAATATCCACGACCTCAACACTCATTAAGTTCGATGCTGCTTGGAAAACGCAGTGAGCATAAAAACTACAAGAGAAATTAATTCTGTGCATTAAAATTTATATGTATCATTGTGTTTTATTTATTTTTGGGGAAAACCACATGCGGGTGGTTGCGAGAAAAGTTGTATTATTGGCTAAATTTAATTAGGGCGCTTTAATTATTTTGATTTTTCGGGAATTTTTCATAAATCCCGCCATTTGTTGTTGCTATTTTGTCCACTTTTGGCCACTGGGCGATTGAAAGTGCAATATTGGATATTGTTTAACAGTTCGGTAGGACGAAGGTTGTTCGAATAAAGTTTTCTCTTTTTAGTGTGAAAGCATTTATTCTTCAAGAGTCATTCTTAGAAAACGGGTGAAGGTTACTTACGAGAGGAAGTTTGATTAGTAGCAAGAAGCTTTATAGAAACTATCAGTACCACTAATAACGAATTACAAAAGTGCTACAGGGTGTATTTTCCATTAATATGTCAAGCCTTTAGGCGAATGGAGGATGTAATTATTCATTTCCCAATGTGTTTCTTCCTTCCTTTCGGTCTTCCTAAGAAATCGTTCGCTGCTCCGATGAAATCCTGTTGGGAGCCTACACAGTTGCAATAATGGGTTTCCTCGATCTGTCCTCTGTTTCTCACATAAATGTCGAGAAAGTTTGGCACGTTTCTTTCTCTATACAAAGCGTATATTATAATCTAGTATATATGTATCTGTATCCGAGTGATTGGGAACAATATTATCGACATAATGCGGCTATACCAATTCATTCATAACGAGCAGTACCTGAATTTTAATAATACAACCTAGTAAAATTAATTTATGTGAAAGTACGAAGGGCTAGAAACAACACAGATAAATATCCGGATTTCAGGAATTTTTTAGAATGTTCCTCCAAAGTTCTGATGAGTGAAGTTTTCCACATATACAACAGATTTTTCCATGCTTGGAAAGAAATGTATGGAATTAGAATAAAAGTGATTTTATGCTTCCGTTTGGGTATACCTACTAATATAAGGGTGTGCCAGGTCATGTCATAAAAAAGTCCACACGTGCATGCAGCATCAAAGGGTGTATTCCCAGTAAGAAATATATTACAATATGTAAGCAAAATCCAATATCACACTTCATTTTTTATGGATGCGATTTTAAGTGATTTCAAAACATCTGTGCACGTGTCCCGCATGAGTTTAACTATATGCGACTAGCTACATATATGTAGAAAGTATAATATGCCCGCTTAAGTATATAATTGTAGGAGCTGAAAATAAACTACGCAGACAGAAAAAGTTCAATGTTGACGCTCACGGTCAAGCCATAATTGTGAAATTGTATTTTTCTGAACTAAAAGTAGGGGCGGGTGGTTTAATGAGATTCATTTTCGAGTTTAGCGGAGAAGGCGCATAAAAGTTGCCGATAAAGCTATTCAACCCACCTGGGATTGGATTAAATTACAAAGAGTAGGATTTTCAAACAAAGGTTAACTTTTTCGCCGTAATATATGAATGATCCTTATGAAATTGATAGTTGCTTACTACTACTACATTGAATTTTTGATATAAAATAACAATTTTCTGTTTTATAGTTTCCTTTGATAAAACGTTGCTGACGAAATTCTTCGAACTGAAGCAGGTTTCATATATAATCCACTTATAAACACGTGCACACCATCCACATTAAAATTTGTCTTGGCTGAGACACCAAAGTCCATTAAACGATGAGGATATGGGAACGATATAGGACATGTGGAACGAAAACCAACCTTGCCTTTCATGAGTTATTATGTAGAACCAATTAGTGAAACATCGTGTTACGTTTCTCATACAACTTTTTATTAAATGTATTTACAGCGATATTCGAAATTGAAATTGAATTGCTTGGACACAAAATGTTCACTGCCACATATAAATTACATACAATTCCGGAAGGATTGAATTAAATATTAGTGCACAGTCCATTATACTGCGTGTGCAACGTGTTCCTGGGAAGGAAAGAACCACAATTTCTTTATATCTCGCCTACAAATTTAAATTTAAGGCATAAAATGATTCTCTTGCATTTTTCTGTACACAACATAACAATATTTTGAGTAAATGTACCCAGGCTCCTCCTTCGCGAGGTCAGGTACTTTTGTCACATATCTTGGTGGATAATGATTGGCGAGCGATAGTGGGCACATCTTTAACATGATATGAAATAGAGCTATCATCACTTTGCAATAGCAGATCTAGTAGAGGGAGGAGTGGGTGCCTATCTTACCCATGGTAAGTAAGTTGACTCCACCCTTGCACCTCCCTCCGACTACTGCAAAGCATTGGGGTCAACGGATACCTTTAAATTCGCTCCACCAAAATCTCTAATTCCGTATCATTTTCAAATAAATTGTGTCATTACCGTAAAATATATTTTCTCTAGCTCTCGTCCTTTCTTTTTCTTCGGGATTTCAAATCAACTTCCTGTTGTTTGGTGTCACTTGAACATTTGGCGTCAACGCAGGCGGGGCCATGAGATTCAACTAAATTTTTGGTCAATTCATTCTATTTGTCCATCTCAGTGCACGGGTCGAAATGCCAAAAAATGTTTCTCCCAAAATTCCCTGTTTCTGTGATGTTATTTGTAATTTCGACGCTTGCACGACACCCTGTCGTCCGCAGGTGACGACAGTTACTTTACACGCTTTTCTCTTCTCCACTTCAAGCCATTTTCCTTCAGCAGCCTAATGTGTATGTACATATCCACGAATTGTGCCCACATTTCCATCAGCCATGGTAAAAGGTGTTTGGACTTACAAATAAATGTGTATGGGAATGTGTCATCACGATGCAAGGAAACGTTACACCATCAGAGAATACGGTCGTGCGACTTTTAGCCATTACACACCATAAAGTAACTTATGTAGCAGGTCTGCATTTTCTTAAAGGAGTATCCATAAATTGTGTAGAACAAAACAGTTGATTTTTTAACCCCATCGTCCTCCTTATCTCCCAATCCTAATAAGGGCGACCAATCTATCGATCGTATATAGGTTTTAACAAATCCAGTGAAATCTCATTGTTCGCATCCCAGTGGTGAACAGTGGGATTTCCCAGTTACATTTTCAAATTTCCCACTCATTTTATGTGTTCGAATTTCTCCACCTAAAACCCCGTGGTCTCAGAACTTGTGTGACTACCGGTCAAAATGAAAATTATTCCGTAAGAAATTTTATTGGAAGGTATCCAAAATGACACATTAACAATTCAAATTTTCCCCAAAATTCTAAATTCGACGTCATTTGTCATTTTAGTCGGTTTTTC
>JABASC010004816.1:0-11217 GCA_019776185.1 Plutomurus gul | reverse complement strand
AAGCATTTTAAAGCATCATTAGACCTTAGACTGAATCAAATAGTATTAATGAGAACTAGTTTTTGCTCATTTCTCGTTCATGCAAGAAGATGTTGGTTACACGTGGAGCTTTCTCAGATATTAAATAGCGTTATGAAAGTACACATTAATTTGAAGAGGAATTTAGTTTTTATTTTGACGTAAATTTGGTGCAACTATGTTATTATGTCATAGGATTTGACGTGAGCTTTATATAAACACTTGCATTGACTCGGGCAAACTGTGAACAGTACTAACCAGCCATAATTATTTTAGTTTGGACATTGGGTGATTAATTTTTTTACATTCCGACCGCACACGTGCTCTTCAGTTATCTAATTTTTTCTGGGCTTTATTTACTTTCCAGAAAGGGTGTATGAAGATCACGAGAACATGGTGGAGAATTTGCTGATGTGGACTAGAGACTCAAAGAATAAGATTTACTTTGTGGAAAGAGATGACAAATACGACATGTTCAACAATCCTCAGAGATATTTTATGGAGACAAGAGTTTCACATGGTGGTAGTTGCATGGATGAGCACACAAAGAACGGACTTATTGACGAGTTTTTCAATCATGGAACTGGAGTTCCGGAAGTGGAGAGCCTCCTCTATCTAAAAGCGGAAGGGAAGAAAGCATGGAAAAAGTTTCCCTTTGTGCTACGAGCCTCGGGGATTTACTACTATCCCAAAGGAAGAAATCATGCAAACTCTTCCAAGGATCTGGTCTGTCTAGCTACCATAGACCATAACCAACAGGTGCAATTGGCTTCTACATTTCCGTTGTGTCAAACTTAATTCGTTACACTGTAGAGAAAAGCGAACGTGACGAGTTACGCAAATGATAAATTTACATTCAAGCCAAAATGGAAAATTCCCACATGTGTCAGTTTAAATTTAAACTAAGATGGATTTCAAAGTTTGAAACTCATTTTAGAATTCGTACGTTTTAGTTCCTATAAAACTTTTCATTTTGTTTCATTAAGGAAAATGAACTCGTCCTTATTCTAGTATACTAGATATTTTTACTAGTACGTGCTTTATAAATTGAAAAATAAGAACACATGAGGTTTCATGTTTGATAGTTTTATTACGTTTTCTGCTTGAGGAGAAAAGTGATGAAGCTCTGGTTCTGACATATTTCTCTTCTCTTTATTTTTAATAGGCTTACCAAGGGATTGGCTGGAAGAAAAAGTTTAAGTCTCCAACAGAGCACGGATTTGTTTTGAAACCTGCTCGACTTCAAGTGAAATCTCATCGACATATGAAATATTTGTGCGCAGAGGATGCAGAAACTTTGAGGCTTTGGATGGTCGGTCTAAGAATCGCTAAGGTAAGTGTCACTCGAACAACATCACTCTTCAGTTGCGATTGCAAGGAGTGGAAAGAAATGTTGAATAATATTCTGTTATTTTTCCTTAGTCAAAGAGGTTGTTGTGGGACAACTACAGAAGTCTTATGGAGGATTTAGCACATGAAGATCTAGATCGGTTTGGCCGTAGCGTTTCTTTGGCATCAATGCCACAACAAATATCCAGTCAAATGGTTGCAGCATCAAATGATGTTCCAGTGAAAATTATCCCTATCCGACAATTTTCACAAGAGAGCATGCAAGTTCCTAACAGTACCAACTCTGAAAATTCCAATGAACATTCGGTAAGCAAATAAGTTGAAAAATATTTGAATTCATTCGTATTACATTAATATTTTAATATTGCATTGACATAAGTGCTAATGATTACATTTAATTCTAAAGATGCCTTTGCCACCGCCACTTCCTCGCGAAGAAGGTTTCGAAAGCGACTGCCCTGTGGTAAGTAACTCGACCGAACACCCTTAACACGTTTGAGATGAAAATGTGTACACATATTTTTTGCATATTTTAGAAGCACCTTTAAACAACGTTGATTGTTTACTCTGTTTTTCCTTTTTCAGGGCGGGACAATCAAACGAAAACCCTCAACTGTACTTACTCCTAAAATTCCGCTTACAATCAACACTCGTTCCATTGTCGGGGACTACATCAACGTGAATGTTTCCAGTCCTGCTGAAGGGAGCACGATGACACTGCAGAGAAAGCGAACTCTTAGCGGCAATAGTTCAGCGTCTTCGAATTCGTCAATTTCCTCTCAAATTCAAATGCAATCACCACCACCTCCCACGGTGCAACCCGTGAGAATACAAGTTCAAGGGAAGCCACCATTGTCAATATCAGCACCGAGAAGTGCACCAAAGCCAGCAACTCTCACTGAAGAAACGGCGGATGTATTAGACTACGAAAGTCTGCCTCCGCCACCCCCAGAATTGCTAATGGGTGAAGGGGATACCCCAACTACACCGTCTTGTCCACCTCCACCACCACCCCCCTTCGCACTATCTCCTCTTTCGGGGGTAGCAGCCGCTGGTTCTCCCTACAATAATTCAAATAGTTCATCTAATTCAATTTACTCGATGAGTAGCTCACTGAAGAGTAGCTTAGCGCAGAAAAGTTCCACTCTCCCCACAAAGAAAGGTGTATCGTTCGCAACTGAACTTTCGGAAAGACTGAAGAACCGAGCAGACAATAATTCAAATAGCAGCCTTTTGAATAGCACGGGCCAAACACACAGTTTAAATAGGACCACCTCCAACCTTAAGACAACTAGTATTATTTCCAATTCTCCTCCACCCCCTCCTAGTCCTAAAAAACTCGAAGAGGCTCCAGCGGATTTCCTCACTGATTTACAAAGAGTCATGCAGAAAAAGTGGCAAGTAGCCCAGAAATGTAATGTTGATAGAAATACGAATCCACAGGAGATTCTGGGTTTCCGATTTGAGCCCGAGTCGCAGATGTCATCATCTGACATGCCCCTACCTCCGAATCCTAAAGGTATTCAAGGAGAGTCTTCTGAACAGACTAATCCTGATGGAGCCGCTACTACAAATAACCTGAATAATGTCAGAGCCTGGGTTTCTCAACATTACGGTAATAGTGCAGACGAATTGCCACCTCTACCGAACAATGTCAGACCATTGCAGTCACAGGCTCCGAATAGTCCTAAATCTCGTCCTCTACCCCCACAAAGACCAAATACTTACGCTGTGCCCTCACAAATTTCTAATAATGTTAACAGAGACTCTAATATGGTTTCTGTTGCAAACATGCAAAATAATCAAGGTTTGGTCATCTATGAGAATTTCCAAGGTAGAAAAAGTCAGCAAATTCAGCATCAATACGATCCCGTTCAACTGAGAAATAAGAAACCACCTCCACCAATTCCTAAACGAGCTGAATCAACACATTTATCAGCACATATTGTTTTTAATTAGCTAATTTAAGAATTAAAATTAGTGTGTTATTTGTTAAATTATAAATGTATTGTACATCATATTCGTAGAACACATGTACCAAATACACACATAATAAATACATAGTACCTAAAAATAGTTATCTGTAGCTCACATAACTTCTTTTCCTTACTTTTTTGCAATATAATTACAAGAGAGATCCGTGTAATGTGGATTTAGAGACAAAGGAATAAAGTCTTAAACGACAACTCATAGAATGACAAGAGAGATATTCTTGGATAGAAAAAGTGAAACTGGAAATGTTTGAAAAATTATATGTATTTCTACTTATAAGTTCGAAAATAGCTATTTTGGTAAGTTTCTCTCTGATTGTAAAAATTGGAGTGATACAAAAACTGCGTTCGAGGGTCAAACTGACAATATGTTTACGATTAATTCAAACGAAGTAGTTTAGTGTAGTGTGATGGGGAGGCAGAGCTCGCACTATCAATAGATAACACCAAAATCTATTTACTTATTTTAACTTACATTTTGGTATTGTAGAGCGGATAGAAATGTGGCATTAAGGAAATTTGAGCAAGTCATTGTTCTCAAAAGATGTTCGATTGTATTTCTTGAATATTGTGACTGCTATTATTGCCTCGACACTCTATCTTGTAGAAACTTACAATTTATACTTACAATACGGTAAACTATCGCAATGGGCACGAGCGTGTGAACGAAAGAATGCGTATAAGAATGAAGTCATAAGAGTTGAGTGCTATGAAATGAATTTACATTCACTGTCTGCCTAATTGATGGACAGCATCTTTTTGTTTATTAACCTGCAGACAATGATGTCAACTCTGGTCAAGTAAATATTATATACTAATAGTATAACAATATTACAAATAATTACTAAAACACAACTTACATTAATTACTAAGCTGTAACATTAGAAAGAGATGTAGATATAGATTAGTTAACCGTAGTCTAAATTGCGTGTAAGATGCGTTTAGTAATTATATTGGCATTTAACAATGCCTTGCTCTGATGACTGGTACTTGTAACGTGTAATAAATGTCATTAAAACATTTTCCTGTTGTGTACAGTGTTGCTGCTTAAAGGGAAATCAATTGTAAATACAGGAATACGATACATCTACAGTTATATAAGACGTGTCTTGTTTTTCTGGTTCATTGTAATTTAACTTTGGTAGTTGAAGTGAGAAAATGTAAGCATGTCATAATTATTAGTGGAATAAGTAAGTATATTCTGTATGTGTGTTAAAATTAGACTATTGAAACCGGATTAAAGCAGTTTTGGTTAGAATGTGCAGTGCTGTCGTATTGTACAATACTTACAATTAATGTACAGGAGCTGAAAGGAAATGACACAATAAGCTAATACACAACTGGCATGTTAAGAATACTATAGGAACATGTAATTCAAATGGATCAAATGTACTACAGGATGCCTTCAAATTGTTCTATATAATAAAATACCTCCTACCTCCTCAATTACACAACACAATCCTTCTAAATTCCAATTCAGCTCAGTGAGCAAATCGTGTAAAAAAACTAAACATCGCATCACCGCATATAAATATGTGTTTACCTGGAACATGCAATGATCACGATCTGTTAGTTTTAGACGAGAAAGATGTTATAATGTGGGTAAACACATCTAAAGTCAATAGAACCATGAAACTTCCAAATTAATGCCTCTGGTCTCACTAGTAGACCGCATATGAAACACAAACTGTCTATTTGGATGAGCTACCTATACAATCTATCTCTATTATAGGAATTAGTCAAATAAATTCTCTAAATCTCATTTTAACTAAAACTATTCATACTGAAATATAAAGAATCTCTTCTATAATGTTTCCATATTGTGTTACCTAAATATTCCCATCACTCACTATTACATATATGAGACTCCACGTAGTTTTGCCCACATTAGCTCCCGATATTCATAAGTATCCACTCTACTAATTAATTTGTGTCAATTTTATGGGACATATCTTGCAGAGTCTCCGAGATAATATACCTGTACATGTTAGTATTTCCGTGAATACCAAATATTGAACTAATTACATCTATCTAGAGCAGTTGAATACAATAGAAGAGCAAAAAATTTAACTCTGTAGAAATTTACTGTACATGTTCGCATATAGGATGTAGGTAATTAATGTTGAATGTGCCAAAAATATGAGTATACAGTATATGGAAAGTAGAACATTAATTTGCTTACGAAGCACATTGCCGAAGCTCCCAGTTAAATGCATAACTAAGTATACTTGTAAATTCGATGTAATTTGTCTGTCAATATAAACATAGAGGCATTAACCAATTACTGGTAACATTACATAACATAAAATTCAAAGCATGTGTTGTAAAAAGTATACAAAATTCTCTGTTTGTTGAGATCTCAACGCATGATCTTGGTTTGTGTTTTTTACGTCTTCTGCCTAATTTGCCTGTTGCATTTCTTCCGTACATCCATAAATGGTTGTCATTTAATGTGCTACCATGTTGTTCGTGTAATTTGAGCATAACTTAACCTGTATAGAAGCTAACCATTAATCTTGAATTGTATTTATTCTTCCACAGGGCGTTCAGGTATACAAAAATTTATTCCAGTTCAAATCTATTCTGTAATTGTGTGTGTCATTTTGTGGAAGTGACGTGTTTGTATTGGTAGATTTTTACTTGATTGCGTAGAAAAGATATGAACATTGTGGTCATTTCGTTATCTCATGGTGTTGTAATAATGGAATTTCAAGTGTGTAGGTACTCACCACAATACACAAGTGTAACTATCTGAAATACATCAATGATGTGGATTTTGTGGCTTCTGTGAAATGTTTTATGTGGTATGCAATTACACCATGCTGTAGCTTGTATGTACATTCTTAGGTGTTGTTAACCGATATCTACATCGACGTTACTGTACAAATAAAGTTTATTGACGAAAACATTCACCTTTCTTGTCATGATAATTTTTTTGTAGTATTAGTTATCACTCACACTTTTGTCACTAAACGGTAGCAGGTGTTGCTGGTGTTGTTTTTTATAGTGCCATTCTAACTTTGAAATCCACGTTGACTAAAAATGACCAAGACAGTGAATTTCATAGAAAATCATTACACAATATTAAACACGCTATGGAGGGATGATGTATAAAAGGGATGGTAATGCTTGCAACAGTGTCTTTTATTTTAATTACATTTTAACTACTATTAATTAATTAATGAACCTCAGGACCATGAAGTGCTAACTGAAAAAAATAATTTGAACGAATGATGACGGAACCTAATGAAATAATCATAAGTGTTACAGCACCGGAGTCAGCACTCCCAGTCAGTGCTTTAAGCGTTTAAGGAAGTCAGTTTAAAAATAAATTTGTCCTATTGTACAATGCCAAAATAATTCACATCTTCTTCAAAAATTAGAAGTCGCATACATAGAAGAATGGAAATAACACAATTGTATTTCATACAGAGAGCCAAGTCCAATTTTCCGACGGACGGGACGGGGCTGGCAATTGGAATTACAATGTGTATGCGTCAGTCCATAAATGACCTAAAAATCGGAATTTTGGTATACAATCTTTACCGGATTTCTATATTTGGTTCGTTAATGGTTCAGAATCGGCCGAGTTGTTCCCGAGATATTAATTTTTGAAAACATTGTACAACCACACTCTCGAAAAAATAAATGACGCTTCTTCTCCAAACAAACGTTTTCCATAAAATAAACGATTTCTTGATTAAATGTGAGTCTTATTTGGCTAACATTAAAATTTTTCCTCCTCTCCTCCTAATCCCGAGCGGGGCAATTGTCACTGCTGCTAGGAGCTATTTTTTATAATTACGATTTGCAGTTATGTACTAACAAACGTAACTGCGTATTCTTTCTGATTGATGAACTTTATACGATTACACGTGAGCTTTGCACATTTTCGACAACAGGGTTTGCTTACATATATAAATGTATTTTGTTCAGCAACCTGAGCTCTAGTATTTTTTATTTCCAAATAGTAGCCTAATTTCTTCGTACATTTAGTCCCATATACATTTGAAATAGAAAGTAGCTTAGTGTGTAGCAAAATAAATCTCTCTTTGTACACAAGCGAGAGAATTTAATCTTTCCTCTCTGTTTATTTAGAGCCGGCTTTCAATTCGATAAAAAAAACATTCTCCAATTGTTCAGTGGGATTAGCGGTACACACTTGCATGGCACAACTGCTCATTTCATTCTCATCGTTTCATTGAAGTTTAAACTGTCAATCAAAATGAATCCACGATTCTTCATCTCTGCGACTGCGACTCTGCTGTGCATAAATAAAATTGAGCCCTCTGCAATTCTCTACAAAATCTTATAGGGCTTAAAATTTGCTGCTGCTCAACAAAGTAAATGAAAATAGTATAGTAAATACCTATTCATATCTACTTTAGCAACATCAAAACTTTGACTCTGCTTGGGTAACGCAACGATGATCGTTTCTTTCGTTTAACCCAGCGCGAACTATGTATACGTGCGTACAAATATAGTGCATTGTGTATTTTCTCTTTTAATACATACTTTAATTTTTTTAATTCCTAGAATATAAAAATCATTCTCATTTTTACAGCATTTATAGTATGTATTTGTGCTTAGAAACAATATCTAACTCAAAGTTGGTAAACCATGTAAGGAAATAATATTTCATTTTGTTTGCCCCAAATAGGAGATTTCACGGTCGACAGGTGAGACAATGTTGATACCAGAAAGCATGTCTTTTATTTTGCTACTTACAAACACTTTACTCGTGGTCTATACTTCTGATCAATTGGGAAGGAGGGGGCAAACTCCCTTAGTTGCAACAAAATGAGGAAGCTACTAAAAAGATTTGCGGATATCTGTAAATAGATTTTAAAGTATAACCTTCGCATAACACAATTCCCTTATATCTACAACAACTGAGGTCATGCCGAATCGGTATAGGCTTTACAGTTGACACGAAATTCATTGTCGGGCCAGTGTACATCTATTGCATTGCGTGCTATCAATGACAAAGTTTGCCTCCTGCACACACGCATTAGTGTTGTGTTGTGAATGTCTGCTTTTTTGATGACTTTTACATTGGCTGTCCCACATGCAGACTAACAACTAGTTTTTAGGCGGCGTGTCTAACACATACACACAAGAGATAACTGCGTCGCTTTTGGGTTGCGTTGGTAGTGAAAGGGTGTCTTCTCGGTGCTTTGCAGCTTTAACACAAGGTATATATTCAGGGAAATATGCAAGTAAGCCACTAGCATCATCACCACTACCTATGTACATATATGAACATTATAAATCGGCCCATTGCAAAAGAGTTTAAAAATTCATTTAGGCACGTGGCCAGAGCTTGTCTAATTAGATTTTCCGGGTGTCTGTCATTGTCTACTCTCCTTATTCGCGCTTCCATGCGTGTGGACACACCATGCACTATCATTCAGTAAGTGTAGATCAACGTATGAATTATAAATGTAACTCATTTGTGATAATTTTGTATTACATGTATTTCATGCAGTTGTACCTGACTGAGTGAGTGATGTACCTACAAAAGGAGTAGTCTGTAGTACGTATTTAATGTCCATTCAAGCACCAAAGTGAGCAATGTTTAAGTACAAGTGGTGAAGCTTGTAGAATGGTGGCAGAATCCCTTTGTTGTTGGTGTGGGGTCATGGAAGATTGCATTTACAGGAAAAGAAGAGCTTGAGGATTAAAATTTGACACATTTATTATATATTAGTGTTCCAGGTGCAAAGCAATGAATTGTTCTCCCCACACCGTAATGAACCAACATTACCCATTATTCCTACTTCGTAAATGCGGGTGAGATTCGTAATGTCTTAATTGTTACGTAAGTAGGTTCTTTGGTAGTGCACGAAACGATGCAAAATACTAATATGTACAGTACACAAAGAACTGCAGTAAACCATTACCATGTGCATGGGTTCAGTTTCAGAATTAAAATAACTAAAAGGCATCAAGCCTTCGATGTAAAATCGCGCTTGAACTGTAACATAATAAATGATTTCACGTCTGTGTGCAAACTTTAAATTACAATCAAAAGTAAGTTCCCGAATTCTACTTTTCTACCGAAAAAACCTTCCATAACGAAAACCTGTAGTATTGTTTTATTATCTGCCCTTATTAATGTATATATATATTGTTAATTCTATTGACAGTTTTAAGTGGCAGCCAATTGAGACACACATTAAATATGATACCACATAGGGATAAAATTTATACAGATTTATCTTTTACTTTCACTCACCCTATAAAAAAAGTAGATGCACAAGATGTACAATCGATCCGTACCATACGAACACAAAATGATTATTTAGTATTTCCTAAGTGAATTCAACCTGTTTTGTTCATATTAATATTTCTTTGTGGGAAAAGGGAAAATTTCCTTTTCGATTTGATTATTCGATAATTACCTGACAAAGCATAATTTTGAGATCGTAATAGTAATATTTCACCCAATTTTCATTGGTTGAGAGAGACATAGTGATGTAATCAGTCTGTTAGCTGTTTCGCGTACGCAGCAGACAAAATGTTCCTTTTATCTAAAAGTTTCTGTAAAAATGAATTTGACTTTGAGAGATCGATCTTGGGTAGAAATCTGTACTTTTGTGCATTTTACACAGAGATCTATCAATGCGGACATCCTACTTAACTTGCATGTGTATTGTAGAAAACCACAAAATTTTCTGCTTTGTATGTCGCGTGTGCATCGGCATTGTACTGAGTGAGTTGTATTACAGATCAAATCATGTCATAGACGTGAGCATTGTTTGTATTGTATTATGTGTACACAAAGTAATATTTCAGAAAAATTGCCTTTTACTCATGTTTTCGTCCCCAAAATACAGCTGTCATCTGGACACGAAGCGACGAGTCAATTGTTCATTTTTCTGTTGCACTTCGAAAATCATAATATGGTCTGTTCATGTAGATTGTAGAAGCATTGCTCAATTCACTTTAATGGAATACATACATGTATACACAAAGTACCTACTTTTACTTTTGTTCATTTTCCAACACTTTGGGATGTTTAACTCTTTGTTCGTGTTTGGGTCGATGTGGGATGATGTATTTATTGAGATGCACATGTGAGTATGTACTTGTATACACTTGCAGTTTTTCAAAGCAGGGTTATGTCATGTTCCTGTAATAGCAGCAATAGAATAAGTGACAATCATTAATAAATAACATTTCACCAAGCACGAATTACAAAACTTTAACCAAAATATAATTTCTCGTTAATTTTTAAAATCTCGTTATTTTAGAAATCCTATCATATCCTATCCTATCTGTATCATAACTGTAAGTAAGTATGTAAGTACTGTTATTTATTTATTTATATAACGTTATATTTGTAAACATAATATTTACTTTATTAAGTATAATCAAATCCACGAATTTTAATTGATTTCTTTGCCTAAATCCTCTGAATTTGAATAACCTGGTCTATATCCATCTAGCACTATCTCTGTCAAGTCAATTCTTGATTTCTTTAAACAAAACGAATCCAGGTTACACATTTCTACAAATATTTATATCTTTACTAATATTTATTATGGAAGGAAACGCATTTTATTAACAAATTGACAACACAGTATTATTGTTGTCGTAAGAGTAAGAGTTTCATGAAATGAACAAAGGTATCGTATAGATTTTGTAAATTCAGTTGTAAAGGGACAAAATAAGTGCACCAGAGCTTTGCGGTTAGAAACGAAAGAACTTGGTCCATTAGCTTAGCACAAGTTAAAAATATTTGTAAGTATGCATGAATTGAGAAACGTGACTACTACATTTGTATAGTGAATTTGAGATATGCGGATTATGGTCACATTTCTCTCACGTTCAAACTCACTCCAAAAATTCATCG
>JABASC010004815.1:0-11217 GCA_019776185.1 Plutomurus gul | reverse complement strand
CGACAGATTCTGGAGCTGTGGATTCAAATGAAAATTCTAGAGACACCAGACCATCATCTCCTGAAAGAATGGTTCGGAGAGCTCTAAAGCGTCAAGGTTTTCCAATATTAAATGGTGATGTCAAGTCCTGGAGAGAAAAATCTGTTGATTTTCTGTGTTCCATATGTTTTGAAATGTTTAATGAAGCCCAAGTCACACGTTGCGGGCACACGTTTTGTCGTTCCTGCATCCTACGGTCGATCGAGACAAGTCACAAATGTCCACAATGTAACACTACAATTGATGCGGAACACTTAGTACCGAACTATGCGGTAGTACAACTAATAGCCAAACAAACAAATGAAAAACACTTAAAAATTGACATGCTGGAGTCACAGGTTAAAAACCCTCCCCATATGTCAGAAGTCAAGAATTTTTTGCAAACAAATTACAATCACCTCAGTCTAAATGATGTGGACTTGTTACTGGCAATGCTTCAGCATAAAAAAGAAGCCTTGACTGTGGAAGCAGCTGAGCATCAACACTCTTTAACTAAAAACTTTCTTAATCAATTACTCAAAGAGAAAACTGCTGAAAAACGTATTTTGGACCGTGAAGTGTCTCTCGTTGAAAAGGATCTATCTTTTGTGGAAAGTCAAAATCTGTCATATCCGAGCAGCGACAATACTAGCACTTCCTCTTATTCATCATCAGATGAATCCACCTACATGGATTCCAGCACCAGTTCAATAGGATTTAACGATCCCAAAATAGGATGTATGCAATTCGAGCAAGCTACATTGGCTGTTCGAAAACGTAGAATGGCCAATCATTATAGTGATTTACGTAAGATATATTTCGATGCACGGAAATCAGTCACGGTAGATATTTTGACTAAGGACGGCATCGTACCCATGACTCAAGAGAAATACGACGAAGTGAGACCACTGCAAGAATTCGGAGAAACCCTGTCCCACATCACTCGCTACTGTTCTTTTAAACCGTTGGCCACCCTGTCATATAGTGCTGACCTGCTGTCCAATTCCAATATTGTTTCTAGTATTGAATTTGACAAGGACAATGAATATTTTGCCATTGCCGGCGTTACGAAGAAAATTAAACTCTTCGAGTATGCTAATGTGATAGGATCTTCGGTAGACATTCATTGTCCAACTTCGGAACTCTCTTGTGGTGCCAAAATTAGCTGTGTTGCCTGGAGCTGTTATTTCAAAAACTATTTAGCCAGTTCAGATTATGATGGATGTGTCACTCACTGGGATACGGCCACATCAACAAAAGTCAGGTACAGTTACTCACGTTCACTCATACATCATAGACAAAAATTATTTAGTAGTAAATAACTTTATGGAATACATAAATAAATTGTTTGTATTTGTAATTACATGAATTTTTGTCATTTTAGGAGCTACAGAGAGCATGAAAAACGTGTCTGGAGTGTTGACTGGAGTAACGGTGACCCCCGACTTCTGGCATCCGGTTCTGATGACTCAAAAGTGAAATTGTGGTCTACGTCTGTAGAGAAAAGTGTAGCCAATCTGGAAGTAAAAGCTAATGTGTGTTGTGTCAAATTTTGTCCAGAAAACACATACACGTTGGCATTTGGATCGGCAGATCACTGCGTTCACTATTATGATTTTAGGAACATTCGAGAGCCTCTAGGTATAATGTATGGACATAAAAAGGCTGTTAGCTATGTAAAGTTTGCTTCAAAAAATGAATTAGTTTCTGCTTCGACTGATAGTAATTTAAAGCTGTGGGATCTAGTTAAAAAGGATGAAGTGAGATCGTTTCAAGGCCATGTAAATGAGAAAAACTTTGTTGGTTTGGCCACTGACGGCAATTTTATAGCTTGTGGTTCTGAAAACAACTCTTTGTATGTGTATTATAAATCTCTACCAAAGAGTTTGTTTTCGTTCACTTTTGATAACCATCGCAGTATGCTAGAAAGAGCAAAAACCGACGAGTCTTCGGAATTTGTGTCGGCCGTCGCCTGGAAAAGGGGCTCGCCTATCGTTATCGCTGCGAACAGTCAGGGAGCCATCAAAGTACTTCAACTTGTGTAACATTTGTATTTGTTTAGTAAATTTTGTGAAAACTGGTCAAGCACACTAACCATTAGATGGCAATCGAGTAATCATCCCAATCAAAACACGCAATGTTTTTTACCTTAATATTTAACAATTTCATATTCCAATTTTAATCGAGTGATAGGTGTCCTATTAAATTTTCGACGAACACTGAATCATGTTTTACGTTTTAATTCTCTAGAACGATTGTAAAATATCTAAAATATGCCCTTTGTAGTTGTAACTGTAGTTCATAATATTTCGTTAAAAAGGAACAAAAGTAGTCTCGTTCGTTTGATTCATGTAAGATATGGATTTTATAAATCTAGTAATATGTGAAGATTTGTTACAATTCATATTACTCGAAAAATTGTCAGATTTCATTAAGAACTGACAGACACTTATTACAAAGCATGTGTGTGTGTTTGTCGACATGATGACAAAATTATGTGTGGAGTCTTTCGAATCTTCCTTCTCCCCTCCAGCCTTAGGCGCCGAGCACTGACTGTGACTGTTTATCGAAAATGTGTCCTTTTCTATGGATCATATGGAGTGTTTAGTTAACAAAAAATTTTGCCGTCTAGTTGAATGTTAAATACTTAACACTTGCAGATAAATCTGGACATTTTATATATTTTCCTATGCTGGTAAATGGTAATGTTATTTTTGTCATCTGAGATTCCTCAGGTAATAGTTACAATAGATAGGATCCGATTTTTTATATGTTGGTCGGCAAAACACATTTTAGAGATTGCCAATTTGTTAAGAGTCACTTCCGCTTTTGAAACTGAAAGCGAAATTGTCAAACTATTTTACTAATTTTAATGAAACAATTTTTAAACAGTAGGGCTTCATGGTATATTATGACGTTTTCTTGTTTCCTAAATATTTGAACTTTAACACTTCAATTATTATACGCACCGTTTACGTAGCAGCAAAATAGTACACTTTTAATATTTATTTACCCCCAATTTTTAAGGAGTTAAAGCACAATTTTTTAGAAATATTTGCCAACGTTTTAGAGAGAAAAGTTTTTGTCAATGAACATATCTCAACAAAGCAGCCCTTGCATAATTACAATGGTCATTGATTTAATGAAACCCAGTTTGGAACATTTCTTGAGATGGCCTAGTTGTAAAGTTTAAAGCTCCTCTACTAGCAAAAATAATAAATATAGATATATATAGATATAGATAAATATGGATAGAATGTAGGATGACACAAATAATATTGCTAGCATTAGAAAATGTACCCACTAAGTAATTCACCTCCAAGTATATTGAACTAAATAGATGGCAAAATTCGTTGGAAAAACAGCACTCAAGGCCTCCAAAGTCATCATTAATATAATGATGTCCAGCTAGAAGACCTTTTCCAAATAACCTTTCAGTCGTATTGCATGTGACATTTGAATTTTGCTCAGCAGGGGAAGCGTGAAATTCGGAAATAGACTGTACACACTGTTATTCGAGATTTGGTTGATTTGTTTGACTCAACAATAATTTTATTTTTGATTTTACGTAGCGAAGCCACGTTGCACAAGATATACAGTGTATTGAGGTATACTGTATTCATTTTTATGAAAGTTAACCTGTGACTGATTGTGAATTGTACCTACGATTACATGTAGTAATGCATTATGGTAAACACAGACAAAATGTATGTAACGGTTGCAAAATGTTTGTCGCTCATAATCATTAAACGTGCAATATTCACAAAAATTGTTGATGGTCTTATTACATTTACTTTATATTATTGCAACACTCGCACCCACCCAAATAACTTTCGATGTCCTTCCGTAATTTAATTGTAGATTAGTATAAACGATGTATACTTCTCGCAGTCTCGTAATTTTTAGTAAGATTTTACGATAAGATTAATGCGTGTCTACCCGTTGCTACTACGGTGTTTGCAGTCTGTTAATTGAACAACTTACATATAATTATCATCTCTGACAGTGACGTACAAACAATCTGAAAGTCTCTATTCTACCAACATTTATCAATTTATGAAACTTAAACGGTGGGTGTGTTTGCACCTTCAAGCACCAGGTCACGATTCTCGCCAAATCGCTGAAGTTGTAATGCAATGTTAGATGGAGCACCCGGAACACCATTGAAATGAAATAGAAAGTAGTGGGGTTGGTGTACCACCTTTTCCCAACCTAGTTTTACGCTACTGAGCTCGGTATGTGATTAAATACCCTACCATTTTATATAATGTGAAAGATGGGAGAAGGAGTATGGAGTATAAGAATGACCCCTCCGAAGGTAGTTGGCTCCGTCAATGATTGTGACTATGACAATATCATCATATTAATTGCAAAGAAATTAATCAGTTGTTCAATTAGAGTAGGTTTTTATTGATCAGATATCTTGTAGAAATTCATCGGGACTACAAATACGAGGTACACTGCAATTTTCGACTGATGCTCCAGATAATAGCTTATAAAGTAATAGGTATATTTCATATTGCCGCTATATTACAACAACACTAGAAAGGTATATTTGTTAAGTTAGTTGTGACCAAGGTGTCAAATTTGAATATTGAAAATAGATTAAAATAAAAATTTCAATTCAGGAATTGAGTGTCGTAAGTGTGCAGAACGAAAGCTGTAGCAGCCTTGCTAGTAGTGGCACTTGGATCTATTTTATCCAAAACATCTTGCAAAGTGTGAATATGGTTAGCAAGATTCTTAACACGTGGAACTAGTTTGTCCGAAACCACATCAGACAGGAAGTGAGCAAACTAAGGATTCATTACAATTCATTGTCATTGAGAGAAAGCATTTCATAAATGTTAAATTTCATAGAATTCAATTAATAAAATTGGTAATCCCACCTCTCCATCATGATGTAAACCATTTCCTCCGTTAATAGATACTTCCTCGATCAGTTTGAGCGTGTCTACAGAAGCTTTCTTCTCCATGGTCAAAGAGTGGCCCAAAGCCTCCATTTCGTTATACTTTGTTCCGCTCACCTTTATTCGAGTAAAGCATTCCATTTTATTAGCAACCATGTACTTGTGTCTACCTACCCTAATATAGAATATGTGAATCAAAACAGCATTTTCAACAAAATTAAAGTGTCAAAGTTCATTGCACGTGGTAGCGACAGTTTGAATAAGGCCTGGAATGACCCGATTACGAATTAAAAGCCACAGAGTTCTGGTGACAAAGACAATGCGCGTGGCATTCCTATTCTATGAAGCTTTAGGTGTGCACACAGTATTTATTACATTACAGTTAGTAGAAGTTTAAGGAGGATTCAATTTAAGTACATGTAAGAAATAATGAGTGTTAGTGTATGTATATCATTAATATAGTGTACGTGACGAATTGTTAAACGTGGAATATGATATGGTAATAGAATCATTGTCATTGCCACAGGAACGCTGAAGTTTAATCCGACCTACGGAACGATAAGAGACTGAGCAAATACGCTGATAATAATATATAGAAACAACTATTTATAGACGCATGATGATCAAAACTATTGCCTTTTTTAAATTATAAATATGATGAAAACTAAATGACCAATGGATCGTGCATATATTTAGATAAATGAGATATAAGGTCTACTAATTAAGAATATATGTATTGTATGTACACTTTTAAATAGTAACTTAAAGTAATGATTAACTAAATAGCAATAACTTGTTAATAATTACGTGAACGCTCCATCCTAAATCAACGGTGGTTCCATTCAATAATGTTTCCTTCTTCGTTTTCAGTTTTCCTCCCCTTTCCACCATGTACTGAATCAGTTCAACAGCATTATCCCAAGAGGCATCCGATAGTTTAGAGAAGAAAGAGTGAAATCCCTTCCGGTTGACTTTGTATTCATTGAAGTGACTCGCCTGTTAATTAAATAAGAATGAGAACATATTTATGACACTCTAACAATGAGGTTACTTGTCAAAATTCCATATAACAAAGCAAAAGATGAAGCCAAATTGTTTGCCCACTCTCGTAGTGCTATACAGAATTTTAGGCACCAAAATATCTCAATGACATTGACATACAATAATTTACATCTTACCATGAAAAGATAATGCATGGATTTAGCCAAGTATTCATTTACTATATTCTGTGTCTTAGATTCCAGTTTCTCTGAAGGAAATGCACCAAATCCCGCACCGCAATTTTTAACGCGTTTATCTGAAGACAAAGAAAAATCCTCTCAATCAATTACCTGCAAACATACGTACACCTAAGACCTAAGATTTTTATATTTAATTTGATGAAAGATTTATTTTCATTTAAAAATATTGAATTTTTCTGGCATACCTCCAAGTGTTGTAGGACATAGTGCACTCACATCACATTTATTAGAATCAGTAGAAGTAGTAGTTGCAGTATCTTCAGCATAACATGTGCCCATGAGCACCAGGAGGGCTAAGATTACCTTCTTCATTGTGTAACTTCTACAAATGCGAAATATTTTATGAATACGTTGATTGATAAAGGTTTTAGTGAAAATCAACTGAAATAGTAAGCTCACAATTAGCAGGAAGAATGAAATGTGTGAAAGTGTGCTCTGCTTGTAAAAGCGATCTTCTCCAAATGATAATCCAAGAATCCAAGTAGCACGTAGTATGTCCGTGTAAATGCGGTCTGCACTACACACTCTACAGAGAAATACGATTACGTATATAATATTATACTGACTGGGTATGGAGTTCAATTGTGCTTTGAAGTGAATGGAAATAAGTAATTATGGAGGTTTGACAACGGAGGCCAAGTCGGATTGTTTGTGAGTGGACAGTCCACTTGACTGTTAAGCTCTATCACTATTTCTGTAATCTGTATCAATAAATTCTGTTCATGACTTCTGTTCTAACTGAGGGAGCCTGCATTGATAACGTACACAGAAACTGCAGATTAACTTGTTTGCGAGCGTACCCTCTCTGTTACCAGCGTAATATACCACACATGTTCACTGTGGACCACATCTATTCCCCCCCCCGCACACATTTTGGTCACAAAATTGCACAATTAAAGCAAATTTTTAAAGCATAGACATTCCAAAACTATTATAGCATTCAATATTCAGCAAAAACGCGTTAGATTTTTTAAATCTTTTTGACATTTTTTTCTCATGTGTAGAATTTTGGTGTGCTTTGACAGCCTTTTGAAAATTTTCTTACTTTTCTTCATATTTTAACTTTAAATAAAAGCCAAGCAGCTCAAAACACTATTTTTATTAACCAAAATGTAGATTTTTTTATATACCTAACTTGCTTTTGTGATTGGAAGTTTTTGGAGTCAGTCTCAAAGTTGAGACTGACTGTTGCGGGTGCAATAGTTACATGCAACGTGATATTATATGCGAGAGAGATGAAAGGGGGAGTAATAATGAGATGAGTCGATGAGTGTAGAGCAGTAAAAGAGCTGACTTGGTTCTTCTGAAAGTAGATAAGATATGAAAACAGAAACATGCACTAATAATTCTTACAAATTGAAAAATAACATCGCATGTAGTAAGTACGCAAACATAGAACATGATTACATTACGTAAAAAAATTTGAACTCACAGCTTCCATACTTCCCAGCAACTATATTATATAGCAATATATTTTATTTGATAGAAATACTAACTGTTTACTCAACCTTAAGCCAACAATCAATTATTTGTTTGAAGTGCATGTGAGAGAGCTACATATGCTGTGATTACGTAGGATCGTAGGAACGTGTTGATTGGCATGTCATCGGCAGGTTAAGATTGGTGAAAAAAGTGCTGCAGTGAGTATTTGTTGACTTGCTTTAGTGGCCGTATCGAATCAGTTTCGTATTTAAATGTACACTCACACAGAGCTCGGACCGTTTCATTTCATTTACTTTCATTTATTGGTGTTTGAAATGAAAAATCGATAAATGAAATAAATGCATAAAAATGAGAATTCCACCGTTTTCACCAAAAGATGCTTTTAAATAAGGTTTTTCAGCCTACGTGATAATTTTACTTTTGTAGCACAAAGTAGGTTGAAAAACCTTATTTTATTTGAAATAAATGCATTCAATCGTTTATTCATAAACCATGTACTGTGTACTCTAAGGGTCCCTTCTGGATAACAGTACACAGATTTAATGCCAAAGAGTTCCAATTGTATCGATTTTGAGGTTTGAAAGGGCTCTCATTTCAGCAAAAATTTGAGCTCGGACCATTTCATTTCATTGGAAGCGATTCAATGTTCAATTCAATGAAATGGAAGGATTGGAAAAGTGAAATAAAAACTGAAATAGAAATCATGAATAATAAATGGAAAAATAAGCGAAATGACACATAATGACCCTGAAAACATTTTTGCTGAAATGAAAGCCCTTTTAAACGTCAAAATCGTTAAAATTGGCACTACTTGACATTATCTGTACAGTTATCCCGTAGGGGCCCTTGGGTTACACATTACGTTGTTTATGAATGAATGCATTTATTTCATTTCATTTACCTATTTTTCATTCACATCTAATTTTATTTAAATGCAGTGAAAAATCGTTATGTGAAATTAAATGGTCCGAGCTCTAGATTATTTGTATATGTATGTAGACATTTATAGAGAGAGCGTCTGTTAGAAAGAACAATATCCAGTTTCAGGGACAATCCGATAATTGTGGGCCTGCGTTTGAGAGATCATGTTATACATCAAGTCATGACTCAATTATTTGCCAGTTTTAGGTTTTCCCTTTGATAGCTAAAAAATAGGTGGATGTCCCTTGACTACTTGTACAACGCAAATGTATCTATAGTTAAACGTTTCACTATCTGCAATATCCAAGTCAGACCTCAGCAAATGTACAAATAAGATTGATTAAATAATACCTCAAGTCAAAGTTCAACACTTCATTCGTATGCACAATTCCATTTCAACCAGCAATTCAGAACCAGAGCACACGGTAACAGACAAACGTGAATTACAGACATTGAGAGAGAATACACACTTGAACGTATGTAGTAATATTTCCTTGTCATATTAGTTATTGTGATTACGTAATTGCGGAGTCCAGTATGCTTCAGAGTTAAACCGATTGCCTGAACACACTTTTGCACGTAAAGTCCTTGATTTAATTTAGCTCGTTGAACAAAGATTCCAGTTGCCATCACTCGCCACCAAGGCTCCTGCGGAAGTCATCAACATATTGAAATTTTTTCATTGATCTGCTATCGATATACGAACGACCACCATCACTGACAAGGTATTGCTGTAGCTGAAAATTCTCGAGAGACTACAGGTGCATCATGAATAGAAACATCTTAGCTTCGGCCCTTTGTCTTCTTGGCCTTGTTTCAATGTCCATCCAGGAAAAGTGTAAGATCTTTTTCTTTAATTAGATTTAAATTGTGTTTTTAAAATTAAAATTAAATTCGCAATATAACCCCGGTGTTGACTAACTTATGGTAAGTATGGACTCACTCACAGTCAGTACATTAGGAATACGCGTTTAGTTCTATTAAAGAGAATGAATCGGTAATTCGCCTACAGTTTGCATTTCCTTAGGATATGATCTATTTATGAGTGGATTAATAAATGAATTTCATAGGTATTGTTCCTTTGCCTGAAATTGAGACATTGTGGCAAAACCAAAATGACGAATGCGTTAAATTACTGGTGAAACAAATTAATACAGAATTGACTGCATCCATCACTTATTTGTCAATGGTAAGTTCAAGCATATATGCATAGTACACTTACACTACTTATAAAATTACCTCTTCATGTTGCTAGAAAAATTCTTATATCTAGCTAATGACCTGTGTATGAATGAACAACAGAATCGGAACAAAATGTTTAAGTTGTGAAATTTAAAAATGTGAACCCTCTTAAATGCATCGTGTTTACATGTCAAATCTTGGTATTCGCATTTTTGTTAATCCTGTTTCTACGCATAGTATAATTTAGTTGCAGTAGAACACGAGGACTTTTACATAATATCTAACAATAAGTATTTTAGTACAAACTAATATATTCATACTGATTTTACCGATACAATCATTTATTACTTACACTGTTACACTCGAATATTTAACAAAATCTTTCAGAGTGCGCACTTTAGCAGTGCTGAGAAATTCAGACCTGGAATGGCCAAATTCTTTTTGGCCAGTGCAGTGGAGGAGAGAGAGCATGCTAAGAAAGTGATTGACTACTTGCTACTTCGAGGATACGAAGACACACCGACAATCGGAAACATTGTTAGTATTTATACATCATGTATTAAAATTAAAATAGAACAATTTAATGTCAATTTGTCACCTCGTTGTCATCAGTTGTGTACCTAATTTTACACGGAGCTGTTTTCTAATATTTATGTGTTTTCGCTTTGCGTTGTCATAACACGTGAAGAAAGCTGACAAAGTAAGCTGGAAAAGCTTGACAGAGGCTATTCAAGATGCAGCGAACCTGGAAAGAACGGTTACGAACGCCATTACAGAAATTATTAAGGAGTGCGAGAAAAGTGATGATGTACCGGTTAAAAAGCACAACGACTATCATGTGAGTATTATTGTATTGTACTAGTACTATTGTATTGTTATTAATTTATTTAAATCAACTTTGTCGGTTTGAGGTTATACGTACATTATGGGGTGTAACAGATTCAACAGATTACTTTTAAAATAGTCCAAAGTAAATATCACACAACTAATCGATAGAATTAAAAATAATACGAGTAGATATAACAGAAATAATTCGTGCCACGCTGTACACTTAAAGGACAGACAAAAAGTTTTGTAATATTTTAACTTTAACTTTAAATAAGTATACAGAACTCTGTTCTATCTCCATGGAAGACATTAAATGTTCATTTTAATACTTTTCAAATGTGACTCCATTCGCAATTGTGAAATAATCACAAAATTAAATATATTATGTCTTAATTTCTGTTTTGTACTTGTATCTAGACGGTCGATTATTTTACCAGTGACTTCCTGGCCGAGCAACACGACAGTCTTCGACAACTGAATGGTTTTCTCGCAACTCTGAAAAGAATGGAAGGCCAACCCCTCGCTGAAATTCTGTTTGACAAAACTATTAGCGCCGAATGAATACTATCATCGTGATAGATTTTCAGTTTAAACTAATTTGCTTTATAAATAAAAAATTGTTTAGAGTGTCGTAGGGCAATTTTGTGTAACCATTTAAACGCATTCAGCATTTT
>JABASC010004814.1:0-11221 GCA_019776185.1 Plutomurus gul | reverse complement strand
ATTGCCTTGCGTTTTACGCACTGCGTAAAACGCGGTGCGTAAATGTGCTTTAAAGCGCGTAAAAAGATTGGAAACTGCGTAATAGGCGATTCCTGGAATATGTAGAGATATATATATATATATGAAGTGACAAGTGACCGGAAAAGTTTACATTACGCAATTTCTATGTCTGCTTATTTTGTGTACATGGGCATACTTAAACTAAGATTCTCTCTTGCACCAATAATTGCATTGAAAAGTTTTAATTTGACAATAAAACAATACAAGAATTTCATAAGCCATTATTTACGTGTACAAATACATGATTGCTAAATAATAGTGAAGACTCCGTTTTATGGCCCATGCTAAATACTTAAAATGCTCCCATACCTAAATACGTTGCACGCATATAGTTAATAATGTATGTCTATCTCAATGAGTGTACTCTAATACACATGCGGCAAAAATAGTATTGTGGCCTAATGAGAAGATAATAGATCTCGAAGGTATGCAGAGAGAGAGAGAGAGAGGAGGGTGACATATATATCTTGCATGATGATGACGATGACGGGACGAATACGAAATGAAACTCGACTGAAATAGAAATGAATGACACAGTCAGGACACAGGACGATAGAATCTTAGAAACTCGACTGAAGACATAGGGATGCTCTATTTTTAGCGAGAGTGGACTACAGACTCAATTTTCATGTAACGCAATCCTTCCTTTCGCGTCACATGCTTCTTTCTAATCTAAAATCTACTTACCAGCCTATAAAATACGTAATAACATCCCTCGTCGACAATTCTTATTCCTCTCACATCACCAGCAGATACGCAATCTCGTCAATAGCACAGCAGAACAAAGGTAGGAAGGAAATTGTCTTCACTGTGCACTGTACGTACATTCTGCATACCCAAGTCAGATACAGAATCTCCGAGCGTATGTGTGTGTCTCCTGGTGCACGTGTTGCATAAATAAAACGGAATTTTTATCTGCACGCATTCACTCACCACACATTACAAACACAAATAAACATTTATGTGCAAGGTAACTAATAGAGTGTATAGAAGAACAACTAGAGCAATCATTAATGATCTTTACCACATACACAGCCAAGTATTTAGTTTACAGACAGGACAGGACAGCTATCTGCATACTCCATGTACGCAGGTACTACAGATAGCTAACCTCTCATTATGTAATGACCGTCTATGTGCACACAGATAGGTTATAAAACGCATTCGGTTCATATGACATTTAGAACTAGGCTCTTTCTCTAAAGCTACCAATTATTATTTACCTGTCTCCTTCCCTCATGCATTCGAAGTGGAAAAAAAATCCGAATTGTAAATTACACCTATTGTATGTACATACAAGAAGTCGAATACTTTGCGATAACTAGAGCAACATAAAAAGTTAAATCGAAACAGAGAGTACCTATTTGTAGGACGTATTCTGTTCTACTCTGACAATATACACTTAAATCGATTTGGACTACAAATGTGATTGTCATCCAAACCACAAATGCTGCTAACACTGGTATGCATGTATTTGTACAAGTACCTGCTTCTTACTTAGTTTTTTTAACTCTCCTTACGCAGTTAACAACTCCAAATGACTGCAACTTTCACTTTAATTCCAATCTGATTCAATAATGGTGATTCGAATTCAGCTCAGCTGCTATGCTCCAGCAATCAATCAAATGCAACCAAATTTATACCAAGTCACTAAAGACGATCACGAACAGATTTAAATACTTGTCCCATTTTGGTGGTCCGAGTATTGTACCAGACAAGAATTATAGTACACAAATACTAATACAGAACAATGTACATATGTATCTACTAAACGCCACTTAAAAAAATACCGTTTACAAATTGTATGCATAGTATTCATCAGCAGATCGAAATATGCAATAGTAAATATAAGTAAATATTTCTACACATGTCGCTTATGCTAAAACTACAAATAAAATACTACTCAACCAAAATTAGAAGGAATATTTTGGAAAATATTTCTGAGAAGATGGGCAAGTCAGTCAGATCATTTACAGACGATTGCAGCAGAAATGAAATAAATGAATGGATTCCAGTTGGAATGTTTGTAAAGTGAATGCAATTAGGATTAGGGATGGGATGGATGCAATTAAGTATCTCTCTTTGACTTGCACAAACAAATAGTGGCCATCAGGTGGTGTGCCTGGGTTATTGGCAAACAAACTGCTTCCAATCAAAGAGAAATAAGAATCGAAGAAGAACTGTTTCTCTTCAGCGATCAATTGGCTTGAAGCTTTATTTTATATTTTATTACATTGGTCTGACTGCAGATTAGATTATTGGCCGAAAGTGCATTAGGCACAAGCGATCTCGTTTTCAATTGAATTGAAATAAGTAATCAGTTTCAGTTAGTTAGCTATAGATTCGAGTGCAGTTAGTATGGCAGACAGACTGAGACAATTTATTGTAGAAAACAATGTAATCTATTCATGTCATCGACAGTCAAGTCTACTCCACTCCATCCTTACTTTTCATTCTGCCAGATACGATTCCTCGTATTCTCTTCCTTCCATTTATTTCTTTACTGCACTCTCATTTGTTCACTCACTAACACTGACTGTAAGTGCACGTAGCAGTATACTGTTACACTTTATAATATCTAATAGGAGAACTTCCTACAGCTACGGGAAAAACTCAATGGAAATTGTCTTTTTTCTTTTCTTTTCGTTAACTACACTTTTAGTTCAACAACTCGACAGATAAATATATAAATGTTTCCAAGAAATTTTAATACCTTTGCTTATCTTACAGACACTGCATTGCTTGAATAATGAGCATTGTGTGGGAGTAGGAACATAATCATGCGAATTATCCACCCTCTTATGCATCTTGCAGATATGAATCTAAGCAAAATCTTTTGCTCATTGTTATCTACACGCTTGAATACGTAATACACAGGTTAACGGTTGAAACTGACTTTTGTTAATATAGACAATTTTCCCGAAATACATTACAAAATGTCTTTACAGTCATTGATACCAGAACTCACTAATTACAATACAACAGCGTTGCATTTAGAGATTGTAATTTGCATATTTTTTGTGCACGGCTCACTTCATTAAAAAAATAGGACCAAAATTGTAGATGAAATTTACTTCTGTTACATCATTACTAGACATTTGTGTTCTGTTCCTGATTAAGTCTGTACTTGCATCTATTTATCCAAACTGTATAAACTGCGATGAATTATTTAAGATGCTAATCTATAGTTAACGTAATACATAGCAAGAAATTCATTGACTTGCGATTTGCATACCTACATAAATTCATGGTGAAAGATCTTATGCGCATATACTTACAGATAGGATATCAATGTAGCGGATAATTTTAGGCACAGACGAAATAGTACTGAAAGTAAATGGGTTCGTTAGTTAAAACAGTACTGCTCCGTCACACAATGGAATGAATGGAATGCGTTATGATTGTCTGTTTAATTGCATAGCATTGACTGAGTCACAAAGTTGGGCTGCACGAGACGCAAATGAGAGGAAGAATGTGCATATTGCCTTTAAGTTTAGCTGTTGGCAAGTTCCTCATTAAGTGTCAAGATTTTTTGTAGATCATTTCACTTCAAGCACTCACTCGCATCTCACCCAAAGCTAGCTAAATACCTCTGCTACATTGCATTTCATATTCAATAGTGCAATACGTTAGCATACCTAAAAAAATATTTAGAATTTAAAAGGCAGCGTTCCTGCCATGGGATTTCTTTTGCTTATTCTTAGCCTGCATTCACAGTCACAGTATCACAGTGTACCAAAAAGGTAAATAATGTCTACGCATAATATTTGTTATTGCAAAGAAATGTAATAATCGAGTGGACTACAGGGTGTCTCTGGAATCTCCTTCTCATATGCAGGTGTGTACACTTCCACGATATATTACATAAAATGATTATTTTTCCAAACACCTTCAATTGACTTATTCCATGAATATTTTGTAACTGAAATCAAAATCGCCAATAAATTTACTCATTATTGAGGGTACACACACCCTTCATGCAGATCAATAAGGCCAGACTAGATGTAGAGTAGAACTTTACAGTTAGTGGTAGAAGACCACACAAGCCACAGATTAGTAGTGATCACTGAGCCACAGGCAAGAATGGCCACAAGCAGAAATACTGTCACACAACACTCACCGAACGGAGAAGAAGAACCCAAACGAAGGGATTGCTATCAATTTACACAGGTAAAGAGGCTTTGTATGCATTTAGAAATATTATGCATGTAGAATGTATGAAGTGCAAGTTAGCACCGTGGAGCTTCTTATTTAGTCCTCTGCTTGTGGCCATTCTTAACTGTGACTCCACTGTGTGGCCACTTCTGCTGTGGATCTATAGAGAATATAGTGAACACGTGGAATGTTCTTATGAAAATAATGACAAAGATAATAATGACACATTTCTATGTGAATGCCTGGGGGGCATTTAACACCAGTGTTATTTTTCGTGGAAAAATATTTACGAACGGCCAAAATCTACGCTTGTATTACATCTCGTGTTCAGTGATCGAAACTGATTGAAAACTGCCACCTAAATATGCATTAACAAAATGGAAATACGTAACTCTACCTTCATAAGCTGGTTTACATATAAGTGTGTGCACTGTGTACCATTGATAAAACATTACGCATAGCAGGAAAGTAATACTAACAACAAATGCCTACTAAAAAGTGAGTTGAATCTTACAAGGCAATGTTTTCATTTCTCTTCAATCAACGTACAATTTACTACAGTTTTGTACAAAGTAATACCTTCTAATCATGGCGCTGTTTGCGTACTCAATTAGGCCTGTACTTATAAGCGTAAAGAAACATAGTGCAAGAAGTGTAAAACACATACATCCCTAGCAAATACTATCATAGTAAGTATATAGCAAATAAGTAGATATACAATTTTCATGCGTGGATGTTTATCAGAAATCTGGTACAGACACGAGATTTTCACTATCACCCTCGATTTTAAAATTCGCGTAGATACTCATCTATTCTTTCATGCTCAATTTCGGTTGGAAGATAAAGGTTTATGAAGCACTTTGCCAATTTTGTAAAATAAATCGTTGTACCTTATAACATTAATCGAAAATGTGTCAATTAGTTCAGTTTAAATATTGACTGTCTATCACATATATAAAACTTGCATGTCTAGACAGTAGCACAGATTACTTGCGTACTTTGACATGCGTGTACTGAAATAGCCCTGTGCTAATTAATAATTTCATGTCACTCTATATGTGGAGAATGACTTGCACAAAATAGGGATTAGAATTGCGAATTATTTGCAACAGAGTAATATGTAGTTAAGGAGGAGCACACAGCAGCTAAGAAATGTAATCTGACAAATGCTCTACTCCACCAGAACAATTCTATTCACAGTTCAATAAATGAAGTCACTTTCGGAATGTACAATTAATGTCATCTCGCAAGCAGTGAGCAGATTAGTTTATTTACTTGGACTTTTCGATATATTACTTATACATACGGACAACTTCTACTATAGGGGAACGTGATTCAAGACAAGAAAGAGAAAAAGGAATTAAATTTTTATTAGTGACTCACAAAGAGATTCTATAAATAGCTGCTTCTCTCTCTGTTCTATGTATTACTATTAGTACTATGTCTTTCAGTGGATCCAGCACTCTCAATTTCATACAGGATGCATTTTAATTTCCTTTAATATTCACCCACAATACTATCGCTTTCAGCAGAGCAACCAAAGTAACAAACGACCGCACTCCATTATATATTTCATTTGCATGTTCAATGCGTGTTGTGTGTCACTCGCAGATCACCGCTGGGCAGCTCTCGAGAAGTGATGCCCATTGATTTCTCTACTGTTCTGTCGCTCTTTCTCTTGTCAGCTCCATATAACAAAGCACATGCTTCTCAGCTCCATTTCATATATCGTATAGATCATTTAATTTTTACAATTTATAACACTTAATTGGAGCATTCGTGAAGACGCAAACGGAAGTGTCAAATGACTATACATGTAGAATTATTAGTACACATTGTGGCATTTATTGAATTCTTATCTCATCACGAGATCAAGTTCACGATTTTTCACTTGAAACATCCATTAACCCCAAATAAAACCAAATGTATTTTATTACCACTAAATTGATGATTGGCACTATTCCATTTAGTAGCATTAATTTCGTAAACGCTTTATGCATAATTAATAGCAATTAAACTTTCGAATAACAGATGATGTCTCCAATCTGAAATAACGCATTTTCAAATTATATTTTCTGTTTGATTGAGCAACATCAATGTATTGAATTCCGTCTTTGGTACAGTAAGGCACCATTAAACGTACCACTCGTCTCCATTTTTTCATTACCCTTTGGCAGAGATTACCTCAAGAGTGTATCTGTATCGCTTTGCTCGAAACAATTCCCAGTATCAACTCGCTGCAAGTAAAAAAAATCGTAAAAGTGAATACCGACGACTGCAACCATTTACGCCTCGGTGCCACACCACTAGGCGATGCACACGGCGAAATTGACAGCTCACGTCAAACGAAATAAAAAAGGGATTTTCATGTCGAGAGAGAGAGATCCCAACTTACTTTATTCATTGCAAACGATCACCCGATCACAACATCATAAATACTGTGAAAAGTGTTCCCAGATCGCAAGAATAGAACAATCAGAGGCGGTGGGTTGGAACAACTAAAAAGAATTAAGCCACATACGACGACATGAAACTCTATTTGCAATCAATGCAACCTTAGTGACAAACAACTGATTGACTGCACATGTTCATAGACAGCCGAACCTAGTCAACAAAATCTAATCGATCCCAACGAGTAAATAAAAGGCCTATTATATACAATGTCTGCTTATGGCAGACAACCGACTGCACACCAATAATGGCAAAGGCTAATTTACAGAATGCGAACCTAAAGCGAACCAGTAAAGTAAACAAGAACGAGTTCCTGTAGTAAAATAAATATGCTTATCTAATCTCATCGTTAAGAAAGTTACCATGAGGCTGATTAAATGTGGCAAAAACACAAGTCAGTCGGTCGATTGCTGACTGACGATAATGTTTCTATCTAGTGTTGTGTTGTATTGTATTGTATGTAACGTTTTATAAATCTCTGAAGCAAACAACACCCTGCCAGTACATGGTAGTGCACTCGTGTGCTTGTCAGTCCTGTTGTTGGCTGTGAGTCATAGGTTGGCCTATTGGACACCCCCGCTGAAACAATGCACAATAAAAATAAGAATAATGAGAGTAGAGCCGACGAGCTTGAACCGCACCAGATCAGTCAAGTCAACCCACCTTTAGTGCACACCACTTAAACCACACACTATGAGAAATACTACTAGCAACGTTATTTATTACGGTTGAGGTAAGGAAGGCTAATGGCTCCTATACAGTTTATTAACTGTAGTGTTGCATTATAACTGAACTTAGCGTAGCGTAAATTATATCAGTTGCACAAAATTCTACGTTTTCTTTGCCAGGCCGATCAAACGCTATTGTGTCTTTGTGGATTGAAGTGTAAGTTGTGCCTTTTACTGCCACACATAACAAATACATACAGCAGACTTGCAGACTGGCTTCAGTAGGTTCACACGTAGGCGCATCATAATGTTTGCCATTCGCTTTGTACACCATTAAATACAACATGCATACACAATGTGATACAAAAGAAAGGAAACACAAAGAAAGACACAGAGCTTGACAATAACACAGCAACAACAATTGAAGCCGCCGTAACTATCGTTATCGCCACCGCATCTCTTAAGTCTTTTCGTCTGGCACGACATGTGAATCGGAGGAGTAACTGAATTCGCCAACATAAGCGCACGCTTATAAATAGAATATGAAAACCATTACAAATAAAAAACTGTTTCACCCAAATAATCTCTCAATGCACGATGCGCCAAGTCACCTGCTACCATGAAATCTGAGCAGCTGTCTTCGTTTTTGGCAGAAAATTGTTCTGAGCAGTAAAGCTAAGGAAAGGTTAGGTTGGCACACGTTTACATAATGTTTGTACTTTTACAAGTTCTTATCCGTAGTAAATATTAATTACTATTTGGCAGTGCTCATTAATGTTCTGTGTACACAACAAAAACATTGTCAAGTACATATTAAGTTACCCCTTGAGAAATTAAATAAATGAAAACATCGAAAGTTTCACCGTCTCCATTCATTCATGTGCACAACTCATCCATGAGACTATAATACAGTCAAAAATACATGAACATCATTGTACATCAATGTACACATTCAAACAGGTTGTAAATTGACTTCTTGGTAACTAGATTTCCACTTGAATGTGTTTTGAAGAGTAGACAATCATTTTTAGAGACAGGAAGTACTCACGCAATTTCATGTTTGCTGCTGTTGTAGATGGAAAAGTTGATTGTAAATGGTGGTTAGTGTCGTCTCGTCGTACACTCAAGTCAGGAGTCAAAATAATGATATGGTTTACTTCATTTATCAGTCAACTGAAGCACAGTGTCCATATGCTTACTAGGAGCGAGCGAGTGCAGGAAAAGTCCACGAAATGCAAATAAATCGTACGTACGAACATGAACGTGTTTTGTGTGAGCAACAAGAAAAAATGTGTTCCTCCTCCTACAACAACCACCTACTACTACTACCCTAGTCCAGTCTCCTTTGCAAAGCTATAAAATTCCTATACGATTTCTTCTGTCAAAACGGGAGTCCACTGACTGGCAGTATTAATGACCTTCCTATGTAAATATCATAAAGCACGTTTACTGTACAAATCGAATGATACACATTATAATAATGTCTTGCTTACACAGCATCAGTAACACGTACGAGAGGAAATGAATAAAAAATTACGACGAAACAGGATGAGAAATTTCCAACCAAACTTTACTACGTGTCTATGCTAAAGTATGTGCACACCTATGTATCTTACTAAAAACTACCTACATTGCTTTACTATGTACATATATGTGTCTGTGTGTATATGTATATTCATGGTAGTCGTGTAACTATCTCAACAAACATACCTAAAGTACAATGTGATGAGATTTTTTTCGTAATCATGCTTGGGCTTGCCCACAACTGATTTAATGTTTTCCCTTTTTCAAATTCTGCGTGTTTACGCGTGGGTAGATTTCAGTCTCTTCACCCACATTCCTTTCATTCACTTGCACGGCAATCGACCAGTGAGCAAAGCGAACCAGTGTAGTAGTGCTCCTTATCCTGCTTGGAATGCATAATAAAATCAAATTAAGGTTCTGAAGAACATTACCGTGGAATGCATATCCGTGTACAATCCATTGTATTGCAGACGGAGGGAATTTAACTACACAAAAGTATCATGTGTGATACAGTGACCACCACCAAGCCTACAATTTAAATATTCAGAAAACTGCTATTAATATTGGTTTACCAATATTTGCGCGTGCACAACTTTTTGGTTAAGCCTCTGTCACCATACAATCTGTTGCCATTTTGTCAGCCTCCACTATCGAGACGAACAAAGGATAGCTATATATATTATGTAAAACCTTATAACAGTAGCCAAAGCGATTGTATTTGCAACAGCCTTAAGCTATTATAGAAACTACGTGTGTTCGAATGTGCAACATAAGCTCATTAATAAATGAAAGCAACAACACGTAATAATTGTACTTTTCGTTAAATAGGTACTTTGTTGAAATAAATATCTGTTACTGTGTTTTATCTGTGTACACACATATGCAACTATGTAAAGTATAAGCTACTCATCATCGGTCTCAGTCTCATATTGTATTCCCTTTCAATTCAATTTGCTAAATGTATGCTGTAGTAGAATAGCGATAAACACGAAGTTATACAAAACGCTAGACAATAGTAAATACCACAGTAATGTGCATCACTTGCATGTAACTTTAACAGAAGTCCCATTTTTTCGTGTCTATTGTCTCACAGACATAATAGAGACAACGGATTTCAATTACAGTCACAGTATAAGCGATTGAAGTCAAGTTTGCTTGCACTATTACACAAAGAAAGGGATACGTAGCCTAGGCCATTTCAATTGCTGTACAATTAAGTTTTAAAAAAACTGTGAAAAAGCTACCGTGTACCATGTGAACAATTGTGAGACAGTACAATTCCATCTAATTAGGTAACCAGTATTTGGCAAATGTCCCCAAAGGAATTTCCACATTCTAATAAGGCGACACGCTTGATTAGTCGTATGTGTGTAATGTATTGTAAATATTTAAGAAACAAAAATTTAATGAAGGATAATGTGGCATAATTATTTTAAAAACCTAATGTAGGTTGGTGCGGTGGTGGAGATACGATAAAATTACTACAGCTGTGATTGTTCGGTCAATACGCGTGGCTGCAAGGATTAAGTACAGGGTGAGAACTTAGTGAGAAGGGAAACAAGATTGGTAAGAAGAAAAAATCAAATGAAACCACAGCAAAATGAATACAACTTCGATACATGTTAATTAGTGAAAAATACACAGCACGTACATCGCATATATGTATATTTATGTAAATGACCACCGATGAAAAGTGGTTTACTTCAACCATTAAATGTTACTGCTTTATTTGTTTGATTGGTCTACCTCGAACACTACTCACACACAAGGAAATTCAGATGAGATGAAAATAAGAGGAAATTCAAACTAAACCTTACTGGTTTCGCTGCATAAACCTTGCTCTAGTAAAATCAATAAGGATGTGAAAGAATTTACAAAAATATTTGTATTTCGTAATCTTGTGCAGAGTTGATTAGAATAACCACAATATTTCCATGAGATAACTAGATCTAATTCGCAAAGGTTAGACCTCCCATTGATTGAGTTGCTTGTTGAAATTTCCAGTTTTTTGAAATACAAGAAATTCTAATTTACTAATTGACCAAACCCAACTACAGTAATTAGAGACTGTGGTCTCGATCACAGTTTAACCGAACACTGTAGATTTTACTGAACACAAAAATAATATTTCGCATTAAACTCAAAAAAAGTTTAGAAGTAATCATTTGAAATGAAAAGAGTATCTTAGAACAAAATAATACTCACTAAATCGTAAAATGGAAAAATCGAAACTGGCTTTGAATTGTGGATAAAATACATGCTTATCGTCAACCGTGGAAGTGTTAAGGTAATTGCTCCCCTAAACATAATATTAGGCCTTTCCATTTATTATAGTACAGCAGTAAACATTTCTGCAACATCAC
>JABASC010004813.1:0-11222 GCA_019776185.1 Plutomurus gul | reverse complement strand
ACCTGAAGAAGATCAACGAGGGGCGTCGCATGGTCCAAATGCTTCCAATCGGACAAACAGACATCCGGAAAAGTGTGTTGGCCACGGACACGCCTTCCCCTCTCATAAAATCCACCGTGTCCTCCAAGTCTCAGATTCCTGTCCACAAAAAGACTTCGTCGCTGCGGGAAGCATCTTCAGAATTCTCCTCCTCCAATCCAACGAAGCCCCCATCATTGATGAAGGCGGTGCAAAGCATCCACATGGAACACGCCCACAAACTGAAACTAAGACAAAGCGCCGCCACCACCAAGGTCAGCCTCCTGCCCAAGTTGTACCCGCCGCCCAAATATTCCCATCAAATCAACACCAACCGCCAAAATATTAAGGATTCGAATAACAATTTGAATATTAGCGCCGTGGGGGCGGCAGTGAAGGGGTCCGTGCCCATCATCCACAGCAGATCCTACAAAATGCCCATCTACTCGCTGTCCAGCGATATCACCGAGAAAAAGGTGCTCAAAAGTTTGGACCAATTGGGTAGAATCAGCACCACGACCCCTCCACCTCCACCGCCGCCATTGAAAAGAATACCTGTGCCAGTGCCCCACCCACCACGCGTTCCCCCCTCCTTCACATTCAACCCTATGAACGCGGAGAAACATCGACAGTACTTAAGACGCCGGCGGGAAAACGTCCAGTTGAGCAAATACAAAAATGAAATATCACCGTACGCCAAATTCTTTGTGGCGGAAGATGGGAATGAGGAGGAGCAAGCAACCGTAAAGCCAAGGGACACGACGGGGGCGGGCAACATCCGCTTCCCACGGAATCGCTTTGGTGACACAAACAACAATAACAACAGCAGCAGCAGCAATGCTGCCAGAGTCACGCTCTTGCAGCGGCAACAAAAACTGAAGCCAGAAGATATTATGTACCACAGAAAATATTAATTAATCTTTTCACTTGAGCGCTAAATATTTAAAAGAATGATATAATTGACTAATACCACCTGCTGTTCACTTTTACGAACCACATTCAAACTTTATTACAGCAAGAAAAGACATTTTTTAAATTAAAAGTGAAAACACGATGATATTTAAACAATTCTCGTCGAATTTTTGTGTTACGAGCTTACATTTATTTTTGGAAAACTTTTTCTCTGCAAATTGAAGATGTAGTAGTAGTTGTTGTTGTAATTGGCTGTTGAAAACGCCAGGAAATAGCAATTCTGAGAGATGTTCAATAATCCACAATCACACATCGGTACAGGGCGGGTCCATTTGTAGTATTTAACACGAAGAAAGTATAGAGGGAGGAGCTAAATTAACCACTTGCACCGATGGCACCTCAAACCGTTCACTTTTAGGTCAACATTTTAGCGTTTGTACAAACCAACACTGAATTTCTCTAGTAGCCACTATCCGCTTTTATAATTATACGATGCAGATATTTTTATTTCATATTATAAATAGATATCTTGGAAAACACAACAGAAAACGGATTATGAATTAAATCGCACAGAGAAAAACACTTGTGCCGACGACCTGATAATTAATTAATACCTAAACCTTTCACAACAAAAACTATCTACAGGCAATATAATGAGATACTAGAGAAATTTTAATGAATTCTTGTGAGGTCTTCGACTATTTTGATAATATCGTCTATCGTTGCTTGCTGCTTCATTCCAGTTCCTTGTTGATCAATCTAACATTAAAAAAAAGAAAAATTGTCACAATTTCAACTTCCGCTAAAATAGAAAAAGTTTTCTGTTAAAATTGGAATAATAAATTATTTTCTCATTGCACAAAAATGAAAAGTTGAAAAATAAAATCGGATTAGGAATTTGAAATCTGGGGAATATTTGACATTATATTTACAAAAATAAAATAGGCATCTCCCTTTTTTAACCCATCCTCTCCTCCAAGATTTTAAAATTATATTTTCAGGATGACAATAAATACGGACATACCTTTTCGTTCACCCCTTTAATTAGTAAGGAGCTCACCTGCAATCCACTGACAACTTCCAACATGTCTTCACGATCCAAATCTAAAAAGCTTTCCACCAAATCCCCGTCAATGAATCCTTCGCAAGGCTCTTGCTTTCGGTCATTGTAAAAGCTCCTCCAGTACGAGTGCTCGATTTTACCCACCGGCTTAATCACCTTCGTCAGTCTTTCTTGTAGCTCAAGTAGAAATTCGTAAAATTGTTGAGGGATTTGGGTCACAAGTCCTGAAAAGTGTAAAGTCAAATACAGAACTCCACGTGACAAGAAGATAATTTTGTAAACACGATTAAGATTATTAATTATGAAAAGTTAATATTACGTATAATAAAAATTATAATTATAATCCTTTCCTAACATAACTTTAAATTCACTATAAAGACATGTAACAACAAATAATAAAACGATAACTGGAAAAACTTAACATCAATAATTATAACAATTCGTTATTTACCAACAGATCCACTGATTGTTCCGAAGAGGAGACTTCCGGTAGCAGGAACACACGTGTCACCCAAATGCTGTCGAACTAGAGAACCATGGCGAATACAATTGATCATGTCACCTAAGTAAATACGACCGGAATCCTGCATTTGACATCTTTCCTCGTCTGTGGCCGCTCCGCTGTGAAAATTGATTAAACAATTAATTTTTATTAAATTCTAACTAAAACAGAATAATTATCCAACTAACTAACTTACCCATCCTTGGTGCAAATGAAAAGATTGAATGCATTATCTGAACCAAGGAAAGTGTCGTCATCCAAAATATCAACCGCAGTCATCCAATTTGGATTATAGTCCCTGGCGATCTAAATAATCAATTAACTTTCAATTACTAACTACAAAATTTAATAGTTTAAAAAACAGCCTTGTACTCTAAAATAAATTTAAAATATAATTTCTTCGCACAAAACAAAACAAAATTAAAAATAAGTGACACAATTTGATCAACAATTTGATAAGTATGAAGTACATTCTTATTTGAATTCAGAAATGTGTAATTAAATCTTAAAAGTAAATCTGACCTCTTCAAATGTTCCTTCCATATTTTTATATTGTAACAGTGTCATGGAGCGCATAAGATCTCCGACCAGAATAAAATCGCCTTTGTGTTTAAGGTACAAGGAAAGGATATTATTGAAATACGAGCATTCCACTCTCAATTCTTTCTCAGATGTCCATTCAAATAGTCGCACCTGAAAGCAAACAAATTTAATTTTATAAAAGTACATAGGACGTCATTTAAAACGTAAAAGTGAATATTGACATACCGTGCTGTTAATTCCAGCTAATATTTTCCCGTTGAATCCGGCCAAGCAGTAGCAAGCTCCTCGAACTTCCTTCTCGGCAATTTGTTGCAACTTCCCATCAACATATTGAAATATAACAATTCGGCCCGATTTCGGTTCGCTTTCGTCAGGGATTACAATGGCCGTCCCAACAACATAATATTGGGCTGGATCATCACCCAGTCGACAAGAAACAATACTGATCGCGTACTCACTCTGCATGAACTGATGAGCGTGAAGAACTACGACAGCAACAACAAATTAAATTAATTATTATTTAAAATGGTCACGTTATATGATTAATCGTTGGTAGAAAAAATGATGCATTTTAAAAATTAGTTTACAATCAACGTGTACTTTGCCTTTTAACTATTTTGTAATTTTCCAAATTCTATTATAAAGTGAATTACTATTTAAATTAATTCGTGACTTCAAAAGATTAATTATTAGTAGCACGCATTCAAAAAAATGTTTTTAGGAAAGTACCTGGAGGATTATCTATTTTATCATTTTGTAAAATCGATTCTATAATTAATTATTAGTAGAAAAAATTTTGCATTTAAAAAAACATTTTTAAGAATGTACCTTCAAATGTATGCTGGTCTACAATTAAGAGGTTGTGCACCTCAATATCTTGCCCATAATCGAGTGTGTCTCTGGTAGGCAAAGATGCTGAGGAAGGTCCCGAGGTCGTCGGTCGAATTAGATTTCCAACGGAAGAACTACAACTGATGCTGAAACATATTTTAACAAAAACATTCAAATGAAGAAGAAAAACAAATTTTTTATATTTTAAAACAAATTTTTGTATTTTAAAATATAAATTTGTTAATTCTTTGTTTTATTATTTTTATGTATTAATATATTACACATTTTTTGTACCTGGCTGTAAGTGTGCTGGCGCTGGGTCGAACGGGGATCAATCCGGTGCTCTCCATGACGTCGATTCTCATGGTGATGACACCGAACGTTTGGGACGCCTCTTGATATGCAATCCGTCTCGGAGTCTCTCCCAGCGGCACCGTACGAATGTGCAGTTTCTGGATTTCGTCGATGGTGCCGATGGTGAGGGAAGACTCCGTGGCCAATGCCAAGCTGTCCGGGAAAGCCATCGCATTCAACGGACACATGTGCGAAACCTCACGGAGATTGACATTGGAAAATACGAGCTTGTGATTCGACCAATAGATTACTGTGGGACGATCTGAACATGCAAACACGCTCGCCGTCGATTGACTCTTGAAAAATTTTAAAGCTGTTGGTTGAGTCCCAAGTGTCACCTAAAACAACATCATTAAATTGTAAACAAGGACTTGATAGGCAAAAAAGTTGGAGGAGTGAATTAACGTGAGTATAATAGACTGTGCTCTCGGTGGCCATCCATTCTAGATGCGCCACTGATTATAAATATATAATATAATGATTCTAACACAATATTTATTTTCTTACGCGTTTGGTGTCAGAGAGAGCTCCAGTGATGGGATTCAAAGAAAAATAGAAGAGTGAACCGTCGCCCAGTGCGCACATCAGAAAGCAGTTCTCGTCAAAACACGCCAGCAGAATGGATCGAGGAATAATTTCTGCAAAACAACAACCATTATTGATCAGTGTCATAATTAAATTATTGATAATTAATGAGGCAGAGGAGCAATCACATTATTCACACAGGAAAATTCAAAACTAGATACAAATTAGTTATATATTAATTTTATGTATACTACGAGGATCCTACATAATCATTTATGTAATTTACAATACCAAAAATCCCCAAATTGTTTAATTAAATTAATTAATTATTTAATCTCTTAACCAATCATATCATTTAAAATTATTCATCAAAGTACAAATAATTTCTATTTGAGTACGGTGCCAATTTGGCAAGAAAATGATGTTTGCTCTGTCACAATAATTAAATAATTATAGAAGACAGGACCACAGAAATTTATTTCCGACATTTGAAGAATTGTTTCACCAGGGTGTAATTTAATGAGTTACCTCCTTTCATGGGTTCTTTTGTAACCGTCTCTAGGCTAGGAACGCGGAGAATCAGAGCAGAAACATCAGTCCAAAGTCCCACGGCTATGAACTGCGACTCCCCCACCCCAAATGGGGTGATGTCTAAGCAGGCCACTTCATTCTCCATCAATTTATATCTACAGCCATAGGATTCAAATAAGTAATAAGTTTATTTTTTCACCGGCGTGCTCAAATCATAAATATAAAAAATATATTTAAATGTTATTTAAAACAATATGTACCCGCTCTGAATGAGAAGACCCCTTTGTATTTGCAAATAATATAATTCCGGCCCTGCAGCGCAAACGATTTGCAAATTGTTCCCAGCTACGACACTAATTCCTTTTCCAGACGGAGTTTTCCATTCACTAAAAAATACGTCAACATTTATTATTATTATTACTAATTTACTTAGCAAGAATGTATTTTTTCATTTGTAAAGTTTTAATTAATTAAAGATAATTTTAATTGCTTACAAGAGTAGGGCTTTAGTGGCGGCATCGGTGAGTCTAATTCCTTCGGATGTGACCTGCACCATTTGACCTTGAGACACATTTGAAGCCCACAGAGTTTGGTAGGACTGAGTGAATCCGGCCAGATCCGTTTCCTCCACTTCCTCGCCGCTCAAGTACAAAAACCTCGTGTCCCCAATACAAGAAACAACCAGCATGTTGTCATGCAATGCTTCCCCGCCCACCTTCAACGACCACAAACCCTTAATACCCGACAAATCAATCGTGGCGTGCTCTTGGATTCCGATCCCATTGCGAATTATTCTCAGAGACCCTTCTTTATAGGCTCCTGTAATTATTTATTTCATTACATACAGCCTGTATGACCCCTTACAGGGGGTAATCAATATGTAGCCGTAAATTGTTACCAGAGCAGGTGACGAGTTGACCTTGACCTTGTTTGTCCATATCCACGACCACCATATCGATGATGGGTGCCAGATTTGTGAACGTTTCCATCAGAGACACGTAACTTCCACTCTCGTCGGCGACCGTGTTCAATTTTATCAGCTGAGAATCCCCCAATCGACTTCCCACGAATACAACTCCATTGTCCAGATAGGTTAGACACTCGGGTGTGCTGATTTCGCCTAAAACATTAGAAATTTTCTTTCAAGTGAAATATGTCTCACAAGACACATTCTGTGGTGAAATTTGTATTTTACCGAGAATTTCAAATTTTATATCTTTGACGACAGCCCCTTCAGCGCGGTCTTCCCTCTCCAGGAACAACATAAACAAGTTCCCCACTAAGTCGCCCAGTAAATATCGAAAACCAGTGGGATCCACTCGAGCGTAGCACATGATTGTACTTTGCTACAATAATAAAAGATTCACACAAAAATATTAAATAATTATTCAATTCATAAAACACAGGAAATCTCTTAAAAGTTGATTACAAATAATTAGACAAGCATACAAGTGATTAACGAATGTTCGTGTATCATATTGTATGTTTATTTCTGTACCTTCATGGCGGCGGGAGCCACTGCTTTAAACGCAGTGCCATTGTGATATAGAATTGATTCTTGCCCGATGACAATCGAACCGCCCAATGGTTGTGGAACGGGAATTACCATCGAGGAATGACTCTCTACATTCTCTTGCTTCCACGGGGTCTACGAAAATCGAATTGTAATATTTTCACACAAAATGAACATAATTAACAATTGCTAATTGGATTGTTGTACTTTAATGAAGTCTTTGTCTTTAAGTGAAATTTCTCTGGCTCGAACGTGCCGTCCACTGACATCTTGATGGATTAAAATTATGGTTGGATTAGTACAGCCGTATAAGAATTCGATATCTTGAATCAGAGGTTCTTCGAGTCTGTTAAATGGGTTTAATATTTAATGGTCGTATTTAATAGTATTTAATAAATGTAGTCAACATTTAAAGGTTAGAATAAAAAAGCTCTACCTTATATTATATGCTCGGAGTTCTGAATTATTTTTCTCCAGTGGAATTATTTTGAATAACCCTTCGTAAAGTTTTAAACCGATTATTCGAGCTTCGGGATCGATAACTCCGATGATTCCCGTTTCTGACGGCTTGCCAATTCGATCGCCAACATTTCCGTGAGCCACAGTAATGATGTCTAAATTCTCCCCCTCCCCCTTACACTCCAATATCATTGCATTATATCGGGAAGTCACAATAAACAGCAGGTCCTTATCTTCTCCCTACATACGATCACACAAAATATTAGAAATTGAATGACGTTTGTTATGTTGACGTTGACGTTCTCGTGATCAACCAATCAGCTGGTACACGGTAATATCGTTTAATCAATTACGGTTGCCCCACATGGGATTACACTAAAAACTAATACGTCAATCTTTGTGCAGAATGTAATTGTGCACATAATGTGACAAATTTCATCAAAATCTGACTTCCGGTTCGGAAGATATTGAGAAAAATGTAAATTTCTTTTGATATAAGTTACGAATTTGAGCTTTTTCTCAATATCTTTCGAACCGAACATAGGATTTTGATAAGATTTATCTCATTATATTCCTAATTACATCCTACACAATATCTTTTGGTGTAACCCCCGTGGGAACAAGCATAAGTGAAATGAGATTATTTACCTAAATGGCCTACTACAATTTTTTATAATGCTTTCGAATACTTACCGGATATCGGAACAGTTTTAATACAGCAATTTTTCCGTAAAGGCCAACCTCCTTTAACGGTCGGAGTCCTTCCGGAGTGACAAGATACAATTCCAGTCTTGTATTTTTAGCCAGAATTAGGTTTATGTCTTTGGAGCATGTGAAATTACCTGAAAACAAACAAAACAATTGTTGAAAAGGCAGAATACAAATATTTGCTCAAATCTAAGTATTTCTTATTGACAAACCGGTGACACAGGCTGTGACAGCTGTTGGCTTGTGGGCCGTGACGACATAATGATGAGCAGTAGCCGACATGGCTGTGGTGTGACAATTTTTCTAAAATTATATATTGCAACTTTTGACTTTAGGAAAACTTGATCGGTGATTTTAGTGCACTCTTAATGACGGGAAGGTGAAATTTACTTTAAACTCGAACTAAACGTTTCTTATCAATTCATTGGTCACTTTTCCAGTAAAATAATTCTGTCACAAACCTTATCTTTGTTAGTGTTAACCAACTTTGTTTAATTTACATCAACACAACAAATCGGCATCGATTGCCCGCTTCTGGGAAAAGTATGCGTTATATACAAACACACACGCCTGTACATCGCAAAAGTGGAATGTTCAAACTTTCGCGCCGCTATCAATGATATCAGAGGAACAGCAAAGAGAATTCCCATTCCAGTCCCAAGTCCCATGACCTAACAAAGCAGTGAATGCATTCCGTTACAGAGTTCACAGATTAGTATATCAATTTTTAAAAAAGCGTGTGGAATTTTAAAAAAATGAAATGACATTCAATAACCAAAAATTCATCAAATAATTTTGAATTGAAATTCAGAGAATTGCACGATTACAAATTAATTAATGACGTAAAATCAATTACGATTCATCTTTTTCAGAATGAAATAGTCGTAATTTAAATATTAATTGTAATAAAAGATTGGGAAATTGTAGAAATTCTAACTAATTGTACGTATTGCGTTCGTACAAAATGTTCATCCTTTAAGTTATGCAAAAAGGTTTCTTGAAGCACAGAATTACACATTATTATTATTTACTTAATTAATTATTAATCATAGAATAGAGGTAATAATAAATAGAATAAAGTGTAATAGAAAATGATTGATGACTAAACGTAGTTTATTATTAAATGCGTGTTCCTATTTATTTATTCATTTAAATGGACTGTCACCTATGCCCATAGGCATTTTCATCCTAAATACAAAATTGTTCACACTTGCATACACTTTCAGTATGGAAGAAAAGGAAAAACTATTGGAAATGTTAAATGATTTCAAATTCAATATTCATTTAGTAAAATTTTATTAAACTCTCGTAACATTATGGTACCGTCGAGGTTGACATGAAGGACTCCTAATTATAAATATGTAAATGCTCACATAACGAATTAAGGTGACAATAAATACTTGTACAAAGAGATTCAAATATTATTAGCTAAAAAATAATGTGTAATAATCCAAAATTGTCTCGTCACAACAATAGTTTAAAGATTTGTATGTACATTCATTAATGTGTTAGCAATAGTTAAAACAGTTTTTTGCGATATTAAATTTAATTCTACTCACACTATACAGCTACTATCAGTGGCGTACTGGCGTATCCCAGTGGAAGGGCCCTTAAGACCCAATATATATAAAATTACAGAAAAAAAGGGTGCGGGGCTAAGTTAACATAGAACAGGTAAAGCGCCTGTAGCAACTTTTTCTAGATACGCCACTGACTACTACTACAAAGCTTTAATACCATCACTCACTAGTAATCAATTTTATCATAATTTTTCAAACAATAATAGCAAAATGTAATTGTAATACTAAATAGGTTCCATTAAACTCAGACAAGGAATTAATTGCACAAACACTGCCACAATGCGACTTAAAGCCCTGTTTGATATCATTTTATTGAACGAAATTCTGTCTTTGGACATGTATAATCACGTTATGTCCAAAAGATCAGTCTTCTTAATCAGTGGCATACGAAGGGTCTGGGTCAGACCCCCACCCCCCAAAAAATATTATACAAAGGTTAGGGCAGAGCCCTCTAACTAAGCCACTGGTGTTAATAATAAACTGAATTAAGTGTAATTCCACTATGAGCTTTCAACATTTATCAGTTTCTCTGGCAAAAAATAAAAAGCCTACAAAATTTCCTATTGACAAGAGCTGACTTTGACAAATCATTCCTTCAAAAACAATTAGTTACTCTCTTCTTAGNCAAAATTTCCTATTGACAAGAGCTGACTTTGACAAATCATTCCTTCAAAAACAATTAGTTACTCTCTTCTTAGCGAATCACATGGTGTTACACAGCTTACCCTTTGATTGTCCCTTTGTCAGCCAGCTGAATACTTTTATAATACTTCTACAAATCTTTTAATTTTAATACTTTTTTTAGTGGTCACGTAAATCTCACGTGGTAAATCTTATTTTGAATACTTTTTATAGTAGTCATATAAATCTTACATGGTAAATCTAATTTGAATACTTGTTATTGTAGTCATATAAATCTTATTGTTTAAATCTTAATTAGGTTGAAGTAGTCTTAGATATAAAAATGGACATAAACTAAATCTCTTCTCACGGAATCATTTTTAGCGACGACTCTGCGTCTCACAAAAAGATTTCACAGAATTGTCTGCAGAGATTGCTTCGTCAGTTTGATCTCGTTGGAAACGGACATTGTAAAGCACAAGGGCTGCTGCCGCCGCAACATTCCTTTTCCCATTCCTTTTGCTCACACCTGCAACAAATGGAAAATCAAACTGAGTTTAAAATACAGTTCGCTATTAATAAATAGCGCCAATTATAAAATTTTAAAGTGATTTTCAAATATTTAATAAAATGTTTTGTGCATTTTAATGTTTAACCCACCGTAGCCATAAAATGTCCCCTTTGGAGTAACTAAAGTGCACTCGAATCCTACAAGGCGACGATCTTTTTTACATTCCTTGTCACAATTATAACTTTCCGTTTCAAACTTCTTTTCATTGAGAAACGCGACTGGATTCTTCGTATTAATTAAAATTGCCGATGTCACATTTTGCACCTATTCATTTATGTAAATAATAATTAATAATTATAATACATTATTTATTTATTAATTATTAAAGTAAAAACTTACATCCACTGGTTTGGTAGTCAGAATAATATCAGGATTTTCTGTGGATTGAGGAGGGGCCGGTGCTGTTGCGCTCGGAGTGCTACCCCCTGTGGAAGGGGCTGGTGAAATTGTGCTCGGCACACCACTACCACCCCCTGAGGTAGGGGCTGGTG
>JABASC010004812.1:0-11226 GCA_019776185.1 Plutomurus gul | reverse complement strand
AACCTACAGCTACTTTCGGTGTTGCAGTCTCATGCTACATGCTTTCTTCAATTATATCTCACACCACCAACAACAAAGTGCGTCAATTCTTCCAAATGAAATCGTGGGTGAAATAACACGAAAGGCCAGTGGCTAAATTTAGGTACACACTAATATTTCATAAGTAGAAGTCGTGGGCTGTGGGCTAGATGTGTTTGTCATTGATACACATTGCTTCAGTGGAGTGTTACTGCACCAAATAAATATGTGAATTCAATGTAAAAATTTCCTCCATGCACTCTGCCAGTAAGTAAAAAGAGTCATGACAATTGACGCACGTCCACAGCACCAGTACAAGGTCAACCCATATCAATTACCACGTTTTCCAGATAGAATCGTCACATTTCATAATGACACTAATATGACAGTTTGATCCGTGTATTATGAATACTCAGCAGTGGAGAGAGAGAGAGAGGAAGTCAAAGCACGGAGCTCCATATTACAAAAAGACCCAGAGATCCGTCCATGAATAATTTCCCAATGGGAGTCAGACAAGCAAGTCCTTCATGCACACCAAGTAATCTACTAGTTCCATCCTCACAAATATAACACAGACAAACAAACTTGTTGTGTGTGTGCCAGTAGTAGCAGGGAATAGAAAAACTTTGCCCAGAGATGCAGAGTACTGCACAGAAAGGGATCAAACTAAAATACAGGACGGTGACGAAAGCAAAGACTGCCAAAGAGGGATGAAAATTCCATAGAAAAACCAATGCTACAGCATATACGTTAAAATGTGTATAAAAATCCTTATCAATATAATACCTACTACATAGTACATAGTAACAAGAGATATGGATGTTATATAATATACCATGGAGAAAGCAAAACTGCCATTGCGCTATAGAGAATTGTGAAACTTTGAAAAAAGTAGCTTTTAATCCCGTTTCATTGGCATGCGATCACAATATCATCTCTTATATTCTTTTATACACAGTAGTAGTATGTACATATATATACGAACCGTGATTTCGTTCCCCTTCTTCTTCTACTGAAAGTGTATTTGACCTTTAAGCGTACTCGTAGCAAGCACTTGCTTATAAAGAGACAGCTACTAAATTTTCAGTTGCATCGTGTGCAGTGCGGAATGAGAGACAGTAGCAGTTGTTCTTGTGCCCTTGCCTCGCGCCCCTACCATTTCCTAAATCTCCCCGTTCTCTCTCTCTCCGACTCTCCGACTCTCTGCTGGATTCTCTGCAGATAATATTTCCTCTTTCCAGGGAGATGCTACGACGATCTTTCTAATGAGCTGAATCGAAAGCCAGCAAGCTCGAGCTCTTATTTACAAAGAAGGTGACACGACTCGACTGGAGAGCTCGATGGCAGTGATTCCGTCCAAACTGTTGTCAGAGCGTAGCATTAATTGCCTCCCGTGAGCTCTGCGTGGCTACTGCCACAGTCACAGAGAGGTGAGATCAAACAAATGAAGGACGCTTGAGCGATTCCGTCCTACTCGTCTTAATTCTTCATCCGAAAATGATTACCTACAGGGCACGGTTTATTTTTTAGCCAAGGGGGATCCTAATCCTCTCATTATTAAAGTTGTTCGGCTCATCCCAAGTGAAACTTCATCTACAGGGGGGTCCCTCTTGCTGTACACACGCTGCACAGTCTCAAACGCTAATAAAATAGATAAAACACTACAATGATTCCGAATCTGTACTGCCACACAGTGTACATACACGTGCATTTTCCCTATGTCCCGCATCAGGAGAAAAATCCCTATTTGTTGCAGTGCATTTTAACTGTAAGTATACTCAACAACGTATGGATGTCTTCTGTAATTCTGCAAGAAAACAAAATTTTTGTGTTTTGTGCCGGTACTTAAATATACACAGTGAATCACACGAAAACAATAAATACAATTGAATTCAGAATTTTTTCTTTATTCCACTACTAGAATCTAGAATCATATTATGTAAACATTGGAGGGATCGTGGAGTCACTGGTGTCACCACAAGCTAAACAGTAAAAAGTTGCTGACAAAGTCAACAAACGATCCATCTATTCATGTTGATGATGTTATGTCATGTCAGAGCGATTATTGGAGATGTATCACCACATAGACAGTGACTCTTCGTTTTTTAAACGTAACTGCACATAATAAAAGGGTTCTCTCTTCATGTAATATTGGCTTTCCCAGTTGACACAAGGTATTAATGTCCTTTCTTCATTCGACATTCGACCAACTTTTATTTTATCGCAAACTCATCCATTAGGATTCACGTCGGCAGCCACTGGTCGTGGATGAAACTCTTTCTCTAAATAAATTCAACACTTTCCCTAAAAAGTATATTTCCCACGAGACTTTCGTACAATGTGAACGTGATGCGAACTGAATCTAATTATCCATAAAATTACCTACCACCATCTTCTGTGTAAAAGAGTCAGATTGTCATGAAAAATGCTAAAGGAAGGAAGAGTCTTTCTAATATTTAGTTCCAAATATTGTCCTTTATTTAATTCAGAAACTTAGCACAGTAAATGCTGGGTAATGTTGTCGCTTTCTTTCAATATCATTTTATGTGTGTGATCGGACAAATAAGTTAACAACAAAACAACCGTGTAATAAGACTATTTAACTTTACATTCCGTCGTCCTCATCAAATACATTACAACTGTTACAGTTCACCTAAGCATTATTTTTAATATTATCACTTGTCTGCATGCTTAGTAGATATTTTTCGATTTTTAAATTACTTTTTCTCCACTGTTGTTTCACACAGTTATTTTTAATTGTTGGTTATTATCACATCCACGATGTTAGTGAATTATTACTTTCTATTACAATAGGTCAGTACAATTGATTAATTTAATTTACTAATTATATTTATTATTTTATATAACTTGGGTATGTAGGTATCTAAAAAATGCGGTAGTACTTATTATACAACATAAAAATTAACTTAATGAAATAATTATTTTATTAATTTAAGGTAGTAGTACTTAGTACGTATATGTAGTAAAAATGTCTGAGTAGTTAAATAGCTACTTATTGCTAATCAGTTAATACATAAATGATTCACACATCGGTTTTAGTGGGAGCATTGCAGATTGAGCTGCATATTCGAGGAGTAGCGATTAGTAAAATTGGTTTGAGATCAGTACATTAGTTGTCTTACAAGGTGTGTGTGTGCAGGTGTGCTTTTATTATGGTAGTATTGTAACAGTATTAGCTATGTATTGAAGGTATTACTATAGGGAGCCACAACAGTCGTCGTCCTTTCCAACGATGATATTTCCCTGTCCCATTACTTTTACTATTACAAACGTATAGTTATTTTTATTTATGTGTATATTGGAATTGAATAATGAGCTTACACCATTAGCTAGTGTTTTAGTCAGTCTATATCGATCCGCGTGCTTACATATACACGTAGTATTATTAAGTACGCTCAATCGACCAGTTTTCTACTTATTAATTATAAATTAAAATAATAATTAGTAAATTAGGTACAACATAAAACTGTATGTGAGGTATTGATATGGGTCTTTGTTATTATTCTATAAGAGATAAAATCAAAATTCATTTGTGGTTGTTATATAAGTGTTGTATAGTAATAATAGGAAAAATCACCCGAAACAAATGAAATCTCTGGTTACGTACGATGTGAGATTAAAATATACCTACTACAATTGTGTTACACGCTACTATTTATAAAATAGTACTTTTTCTATGGGTACTTAACGAAATGCAAAGCTCAAAAAAGAAACGTGAAATTTGTAAAATCATAATAACCTATAGAATAAAACTTGAGTTGGGGTTCGGTTAGTGTTGTAAAATAACTCTTTGTATGTATAAGCTTGTAAATACTTACTAAATGTAACTAAATACAAATGCTTTTTTGAGAAGTCAAGAATGCACGAACAATTTATCTCATGGACTATTAGAGCATAAAAATTATATACAATATATGTATAATAAAGGTAGTAGTAGAGTTGATTACTTTTTAGTAGTAGTCCTTACAAAACGCATATAAAAACACAACAAAGCGTGAGTAGTGAGTGAGAGTTAAGTGTAGGAGTTTAAGTTAAGGCTGTGTAAACATTGTAATTTTGTAAAAGGAGTGAGCGCGAGTGGGGAAGCGCTTTTAGTAAGAGTACGGTACATCACGTTGTTAAAAGGCATTTTGCAAGGCATTTTGTATACATTTTTCACTCAAAAAGGCAAAGTCTACTTGTTAGTACTTTAGTAGCTTATTTGGTACAATGGTACGCAGTATTAGTAGTAACTAAACGACCGTAAACATTTTCTAATACATTATACAACGTAATATTACGTATAATATGTGTACTAAAAGTTTTCCTAATACTTATAATAGTTGTTAGCTATTCTCTTTTTCACACAAGGAAGGTACTGCTCATTCACATTCGTTTCATGTACAAATGCACTACTGGACGGAGAGTTCTTTGACTTTACTACTACAACAGAGTAATCATATATAATAAGTTGCGTGGTGAAGCGAACAATTTTAAAGTTATATTTTTAGTCACCTGCTAGCATCGTTTTTTAAATACTACATTATTGCTGCCGTTAGTCTGTATTGTTATAGGGAATTCCTTTGTTCACAGAAGAATGGAGAATGTTGACAGAGAAGTCCTGGTTTAATTTACGTAAGTGTTTTGGGTATGTTGTGTGTACGTACAACAATTATCAAAATATTAGGTTGACGACGTGTTGCAGAAGAAGAAGGTATTGTAATCTTGACGATTTTCGTTCCAGCACACAGCAGACTTGAGAAGAGGAAATGCATAGAGATTTTCTGACTGAGGCTACAGCTTCACAGCTAACATCAATCAAGATTCGATAGAAGAATATGCAATTCTCGGAAGGCATGACCGATCTTACCCTGCAACGTCTGTCGTTTCAGACAAAATGCTCTTATTTGAACCAGATGCCTGTAGCAATCCATACTCTTGTTGTATCTGTGAAATAGAAAAAGCAAAAAAAAATCTTATTTAGAGATATAAACAGACAGTTACAGAAACATTAGAGTTCAAATTTATTCCATTCAGAATTCCTATAGACAGCTTTGAATATCTTATTTACATCAAGAAGACCTTGCCAGACAATAAAATAAGACGATAAGTGCATTACTAGATGCACCTTCACCTTAACACGGCATTTTAAAGAACTACCTAAATACCATAATAAAAGCATTGCACAACACACAGACAGACAGACAGACACAGAGTTGAATGAATGTAAACAGGTCCATTAAGTGTATCAAAGAGAGAATACTTATTTGATAGAGTGACGCTAGATAGGAGAGAAGAAGGGAAGTGAGTAGCAGCGTGGGAGAGGCTTAAGCTCTCTCCCATAATATTGTCTTCACTTAAAAGACTCAAAATATCAGCAGCAGCTTTTCAATACTCTCAGTGAATACAAATGCTCTCTTAACTCAATAAACACTAATGCAAGAAGTAAGTAAGCAAAGCATATATTACGTATCATGGCTACAATGAGTATAATATAAGTAGGATTAGGCTTTAAGATCTTTAGAGGATTACTATTTCACTGTTGGAATTACAGTCCTCCTCTCCAGCACACAGAATCATCATGCCCTTTCAACTAACTATATAACAATCTTGTACATACATACACATTATTAGATTGCTGTGCACAGTCTGTGCGTCTATTGCACTCGACTCCACAATTCCGTGTCTTCGTCTTCTCATTCAGAAATTCGTCCAACAACCACTACACATTATGTGACGGGAAACGCAAAGGTTACTACAGAGACTGCAGCAATATGCCACAGCCATGCAGAGAGCACTGTAAATGCACCGTACACCACTTTGGCAGCAGCAGCTTTATTATACAATACATGTACAAAAAGGCCTGGCAGTTCAACTTAAGTTGAAAAAACAACATCATATTGTCGACTATTAGGGCTTATTAGATTCGTCAGCTCAACCGTTGTGCGCCACAACGAAACACAGAGACATATATAAATACATAAATAACTCGCTCACATATTATTATTATACATACACCATGCAAACACTGACGACATGTCAAAGCGGCGGTGGCCGCCTCAGAAAAAAAACGGAAGAGCTTATACTATCCTTGTAATCTTTTATCACCAAACAAACTCCCAGCCAGAGATAGTAGCATTATGATCACCGAGCGAAAGATGCGACATGACATTATCAGATTGTCCCCATTTTTTATGATCCTGCTCGCTCGTCTCACCACCCAAATATTTGGCAAGACGATCCTATTCCTATGCAGCATCTTCACAACTATCAATATAAAGCTGCCTACACGACGTCAACGACTCTCTGGCAGCAACACAGAGTTCCCGACCCTGATTATCATTTTGATTGTGAACTGAAAGCCAATGAGCACAGTAAGAAAAGGATACATTATATATTGAGTGGGGACAGTCAACAGAATTTACTGGGACAAGACAGCAGGACACCCTCGATGATAAATGAATCTTTGAAATGTAGAAACTGCCGACACAGCTATAAAACTTCTCTATATAATATCCTGCACACAGTCAAAATATGTTATAGCATGCAATCATATGGTTCTTCGCCCTAATCGAACGGTCACCAATCCAAATGCGTAAAAATTGTTTCGTACTTTAGGAAAACAATCCTATAATCCTACACACATGAAAATATTTGTTTCTGACTCGTTGAAATCATCACCCAAACCTAAATTTTTGTTCTTTGTTTTCTGACAAACGCCAACAAAAGCGACAGACACAAACTGATTATTCAGTCTGCGGCGAAGCAAAGTCTATACCGACAATAATACAGAAACTCTTTTTACCTGTCCTCTTTTTTCGGAGAAACAAGGAACTCATAAACCACACATCACTCACGAAACAACCAAGCATAGCATTAACTACGATTTCTTTTTCCTGTCTTCTCCCTATCCATAGCCAATCGATCCAAGTGAAACTTTTCCATATTATATATATATAATTATATATAAATACTAGGCAATTCAAATACGTTTATATAAACATGTACAATGATATATTATAGTATCTAGTGATTTGGAAAGGTCATTCATTCATTCATACTGCGAGAGAAAAATGGAACTAAAACCATTGACTTACCGCTCTTCCCTAGAAATGTCAACACCAACAGTTTGTATAGGACTCTCGATATTTGTTTTGATCACGGAAGCAAAATTTTTCCTGAAAATTAAAAAATGTAATTTTTAGCAATGTAGAGTACGCTTTCAAGATTAAGATGCGACATTACATCCTTGGCGGGTTGTAAATTCAAGGCTTATTGGTACTTTCATTTTTAAATCAAATTAAGTACGCCATAATATCGGATTATGTATACCAAAAAAGGACATGCGTTAGTTCGTTAATAATGTAATTGTTTATTGTTTTGAACGTGGAATTTCTCACAACTCAAAATGACTTTGTGTATTGTACGGTCTGAGATCATGATACCTGCCGTTAATGTGTGACCAAGAATTTGTACAAACCAACTGCCTAATAAAACATGAAGCTGGTGGCCACGTTATTGTGCCAAAGTGCATGTTGGTCTATGTGGAAGAAGGCGACATCGTCACTAACAATAAGAGAGAAGTGACGGACCGTGATTACAAATGCAAGTTATTATTCAGCTTAATTTACAAACGTTGTTTTTGAAATAATTGTACCTAGTTTGTAATATAAATGTAGGTGTAAAGGGGAGGGAAAGAAACTAATGCAAAATGTTCTGCAAACCATCATGTTTATGTAAATACGAAAAAGAAGGTGAAGATGCAGTTCCCTGCGGGTCGTTTAGCTACATGGCAGAAAAGGCTATTGAGGAAATAACGAAACACAATCGCTGTCAGTTAGCGTGTTCTTCACGGATATTAGAGAACGACGGTAAATAATTTTGTTTTCTATTTAATGCAAAATGCAACACATTACTCATTAGCACAGAAAATATGACTTTCACATCATTTGTATTTGTGTAGGGTTTGCTGTGGACACAAAGAAGGGAATAGCGCTAGAGATTTATATTGTGGGCCACTTCTTAGCCTACAAAATAAGGACCGCTGTTCGTATCTACTTCGCAACCTTTTGCAGACTTGCCCCCTTTGAACACATCGTTGATCTGGAATGTATCACTCAAGAAATCATCCCAAAATTTGAGAAAGTTGCAAAGGAATTTATGCATTACAGCCCTGAAAAGATTGCGGAAGCTACAAAAGAGTACATGGAAAAACTACGACGAGCTAAATCAAAGAAAGTAATTCATTCCAATACAAAGCTCGAGTTCCAATCTTACTGCTGGCAATCACTTTTTGCACACCATTCCTTTAAAATTCATACAGGGAATTGGAATGAAAAGTTCGAAAATGACATTTTCAAATTGAATTAACTAAAATTTAACAAAAAATTATGTGGACGAATTTTTCCTGTACTTTCGTATACTACACATTAATTCCAAACACATTTCCAATTCCAATTAACCTCTGTAATGTTATATGTCTTACATGATTTTATTTTATTATGATTTTGCAGGGTAGCCGCCTTTTGGACGAAGAGCAATACCCTGACTCCTACTACAATAACATAATTATGTAGTTTATATTCTATTTTCATTAAACATTACAGAAAGTATTAATATGTTTCTATTATTTACAGGTCGCACTGTTAATGAAACAGTCGATTCATCGTCCAATTTCTACTGAGAAGGCGAAGAAATTCCTAGCCACCATTGCATTCAGGGGAAACACGGACACAATGGCTGCAGCATGATCTGAATTGTCAACACCGGGTACTTCACTATGCGCAGTTTCCCGTATGGCTCGTTACATCAATACTTTAACTCTTTGCAAACACATTACAAAGTTACATTAACATTGAGTGACAAATCAAAGAAGCTCATCCTTAGCAGCGCCGAAGAGGAGGCCTTACTGAAAGTAGTACTGTCGCAACGTGAAGCCAAAATATCAATTGATGAAATTGTTCGTAAAATTGTATATTTTTACGCCGACCTCTGCAACATCAAACACATCAGCCTCGTTTGGATGGTACAGAGTCTTCATTAAAAGATGTCCATCAATAGTTACCCCAGAAGACACTTCCTTACCTGTGCACACCCTAGAAGGGCAAGTGAAACAGATAGACAACAAAGTTCGATGCATTGAGGAATTCATCAATTCCACACTTCCCAAACAATCAGTGGCACATCTCTTGGTTCACCTTCGTGACAAGTACTTATCCGATCCATTGGGGAAGGAGATGAAGAGAATTATCACTATTTACTAAATATGAAAATGTGTGAAATGAATCCAGAATTCAAAATACAGTTGAAATCCTACCGGGATACAAAATTAAACCAGATGAAACAACTGCAGAGTTTGGTCGCAAAGAAAGCTTACAAGGAGGAAATAGCGTTTGAAGTCTCCACGCATTCCGTTGTTGTTGAGGAGGTTTCCCCACAACCATCTGCTAACAAGAAGGTAATAAAGCAACAAAATGCTATTTGTAAATAACATTTAAATGTATTTCACACGCATTCTAAATGATTCATATTTTTTATAGGCAAAAGTAGTGGAGGAGTTGGTGAGCGAGACAGCTGACAGTGACGATTTCACAGAAGCATCAATTCCTCTTTGGAATGTTAGAACCCAGAAACGTCGTCGTTAAAAAATGATTTCATAACACCTTAGTATTTGAGTGCTGAATTAATCAATTGCAAGTGATGAGCACCTAATGCTCATCTACATATCAACCTAATACAAAATTATTATTAATGAATTACGCGTTCGTTACTTACATAATGAGTCGTAATGAGCTGCATCCCGTCGTCATATGCCTGAAAAACATCAATAAACAAATAAAAAATAAAAAATGTGTCCATATTCCATTTCAATTCATTGAGCAATTACTTAACTAAATGTGTCATCGTTTCAGCTTTGCTGACTCCAACCAAAATCTTGGTAAACCATTCCCTTTCTACTTACATTGCAAGAATTAAGCTAATCGCTTTTCGTAACTACTGACTAATCTCATTTAAGTAATTCAGCGATTAGCTATATAAATTAGAGCAACAACTTCCACATAATCCTGCTCATACATTCACATGGGCAACAAAACAGAGACAGAAAAGCTTTCTGGCTGATTCCCATGATCGCCTTACTTATTATTACACAATACAATATGAGCCAAAGTTCAACTTTGAATAAGCTTCTCTCTCTGTGTTCATCCCTTTTCACCCTGTGGCTATCTTTTAACTATAGATGTCCATAGTGCATCATAGCGTTATGAGTTATTGTGTTATATCATATTGTGGGCCCAACCCAAATATCTGGTCGACTGACAACAGAGGAAGAAGCTTCAGTTTCCATTTGAATACGTCCACCAACTTATATTTACGTGTATTATTGATTAGGACAAACACTGGGGGCAATGCGATTGAATTCATTTAAAAACAGTAACCGTAATCTTTCTTCTTCCATTTCATCCCATGAATTCTAAATACAATGCAACCAAGCAAGTTTAGTCTCTCTATTCGGATTGATTGTGTACTCACTCTGAATTCATTAAGAAAGATGCTTTCATTGTATACAAACAGTCATAGATCACCATTTTGTTTAACATGTATTTACTTACTAGTACTCTCTGCTATAATATTTCCATGAAACGTATTGTACGAAGTAGTACTACGTCCTTATACATAATACAATTGTTGAATGTGAAGTGGAGACTATGAAATAGGAGCTCTACTTATTGTTAGTACGTTACGTAACCAGTACAACAGTACTCGAGAGAGAGAGGTAATAATGCATTGTGTGTGTGTGATAAGGAATGACAAAAACGGAGAGCATATTCCGTTTCAGTGTGTGTGTGTGTGTATTCCAATTCCATTTTGTGTAATAGGAGAGAAGGAGTGAGATAGATGGGATAATTAGATAAACGAAGTTGATTGACAAGAAGGGTTGGGCCTCCACGCTTATTTTGGGTGTACTGAAATAGTGGGCGTTCTCATTGCTAAGTCAGACAAGAATATTTCCAGCGACCTACACACACGGCAGACCAATGACATTCCCTCCTCTGTGTGAGTGTGCACTACGAAGAGCAATCATTGTATAAGTACGTATATGTTATCTTGTCAACTAATACTAAAATCCGTTGAGGGATTCTCTTGCGATCCCTTCGTATGTTCAAGTTCAATGCATCTGTGTGTGTATAGGGGTACGGTATTCACTGC
>JABASC010004811.1:0-11230 GCA_019776185.1 Plutomurus gul | reverse complement strand
ATGTTTTCTAAGAAATCAGGGCCAGTTCTGATTCAACATTGCCGTAATTCACATGCCCATAGTTATACTGTCAAACTAGTGTGTGAATTAGAAAATACTTTAATATACCTAATAATTAGAGAATGATAGTGACATATCCGTCTTTCGTACACCATCATGTACAAATGAAATGTCAAGTCTAGGTGGTTGACGGTAGCTATTAGCTATCCTTTTCAATTTCCCTTCAGTGTGATTGAATCAAGAAATTATTAAACCGAATAATTGTAGTCGTGGTAGATTAATAATATTAGCAGCATCAGCAATTGACACCAGACTACATAGCTTAGTCTGTGTTTGCGAATACCGTCATTGTACTAATCTATGTATTTATCACAATGCTCTAGAATTTTATCAACATTGCGATTTAAAAATTCAAAGTAAGTAATCTGCAATTTTATCTTCGTATTAAAGTCAAGCTTCAGTGAAGCAACGCTCCTTCGCTTGAAACGAGCGCAAAGTCGGCAAAGTGTATGCAAAATACATGTTTGTACTGAAATAAAATTAAACAAATATTGCACACCACTACCATATATTATTTGTAAACAGATAAACATCGATAATATATAACGACTGATTTTTAACCTGCTAATCACTACGTATAAATAACAAGAAATTCTCTTTTACGACGGCCAATCGCATTCTCTTTATCAGAATGTGCAAAGTTTCACAAAATAAACAGAGATTTCCTTCCTACGTTGCCGACTAGCTGTTAAGATACATCCAAGTTATCTAATAATAGTGCTTCACCAAATCGCTATAAAGCATACTTCTAATACATGTGAACCGACCGACGTGGCATTGACATGAGACTCCACTGATCTAAATTCCGGGGCACGTTTTGATTCATCCCATACGACTCACTATACATGTATCCCATACATTTTGTCTGTTTGAATCTGTATATGGCTGCAAACGTACAAATATTTGTACACATGCTTGTTGGACGTTATGTTGTTGTATTTGTAATTATGCTGTAAGCGTTGTGCAGCAATTGGTGTGTTGTGGTGTGCACATTGCTGAATCAGCGAATTAAACTGTAATGACGCCCCTTTCCATTCGAACCGTATCGGAATCTTTTAATAATATGTACCTACTTACATGCTTACCTAGCATTTTCGCTGATTAACTTACAGATTGGATTGTTGACTGTGCACTAGAAGCAAGTGCTACACATGAGAAATACACTGAAAACGTGTGCACAAAGTGAAAGGAGCACGTAGTAGTTAATACATAGAAAAGGAAATACTAGGCGAACATAATTCGCAAGAACAAATTACAACTGTCTGTTGAGAACATATAATTTGCGAATTCTCATAGCTACAGTTCTTCATTTCCTACCAATTTAGCACGAACAATACTTTTGACACTAAACAGTTAACAGCAAACAAAACATTGGTGATGATGATGAATAAAAAATAAAACATAACAGAGCTAAATCCATGATACATAACCTGTAAAAGACGTATAGGGAATAGTTCGTGTGAGAGGATAGGGAAACGGAACGAATTCTGAAATTCTTTAGCTTCCTCCTGTGCAAAGGCAACCGAATGCATTTCATTGACTAGTAAATAAATACATGGGAATTTAGTGCCTCTTTACTGGTAGTTCAGTTCTTACAGAACTGCCTACTTGCACACACTGGTGGTACGAGTATATCAATGGAATCTGAAGTCTTTTCAATGTTTTCACACTAACAATAAGTGCGAACACAACTTTGAAGTTAAATAGGGTTTTCATTCCCATGATAATAGTTCGTACAAAGCACCACTTGTTTCTGACAACAAGTCAGATATCTGTAACAACACTGTGGAAGGTAAGATAACCAAAAAACATCTTTAGTACATTGTGGTGTGGTGCCCTATGGATATATCTTTAGTTAGTGACAATGCGATCGTTCCACAATAAATACAGTAAATAAAGACTCTTGGAGTCGAGTCTAGTGAAGCCAAGAGCTTTGTGTTCTAGTTAACTTTGTGAAAATAGACCAGAACCACAGAATTACTCTGCCTTCAATCTTAATGTCAACTCGTCAACTGTTAGCCATACATTCAACTGGTCTATTCGAATGCCTTGTAGGGTAAATGACATTTGCACGCTGTTCAGTTGACAAACATTAGTGTGCTGTCCTATACACCTAACAGAGATGAGACCCTGTCAGTTGACGTACAATTTGTAATAAGACTTTTTGGTGGTAAATAAAGAAAGCATCTTATCTGTGTACTCAAATATCCAAAGTTCGTCTTCACCAACAGAAGACCCTTTTATGCATTTAGCGTTCTGCACATTGCTTTACTTGTAGATAGCTGACAACAACAGAGCGACTCTCTATGTAACTACTACTACCTCCCATGATGTATGAAAAAATCTCCCGAAATAGCTGCAGTGGAGTCGAACGTGTGTAAAAACTATGCAGAACGCATATTGCAGTAGTCTGGAGAGGGTGAATGTATTCTACACTTAAGTCAACAGATCTATATAGAATGTTAGCAGAAGAAACTGCATATGATTGAGAGTTACATATACTGTTCGTGTTCTGTGTAGCAATATCTATATATGTATCTGTCAGTAACAATTTGGTATCCCTGTAATTGTATGCAGAGGTAAATATAGGAGATTACGATTTGAAAACGGTCTGCTGTTTGCAACAAAAGATTCACACCAGTTGCTATACAGAGTACAAAGACAATACAAAATACAAACAAAATTGTGTGAACCTTATCTCTTTTGAACTCCAAATCTTCCTTGGACAAGTAATAAATAGTATTATTATTCTGTCAAATTGTTTTGTATTGTGTGCGTGCTATTGTCTGTATAGAATGGATGAAGGATGCATTGTTAAGTAGTAAATAAATAATTATAATTTATAAAATTGTTACTTACGAGAACTTTGGTGAATCGTTTTTCCAATTCATCTGCGTTGGGCATGGGAGTCACAATTTTAGGAGAATACTTTGAAGATCTCATGCTGACCAACTCTTTGCGATTTCTGATGAAGTTGTGAGGCTCACAATTACCACCGCCAACAACACCACCCGCAGGCCCAGAACCGACTCCCAGCAGTCCCGGGTTTATTTCACTTTGTCGGATGTTGTACTCCTCGGCAGCACCCGGAGTCCCCGACAGAATCAGTCCAACATTTGTCTGAGGGCGGATATTTGCCTTGAATTTCATCGTGGCAGGATCATCACCATTCATTCCGGCTGAAGAATTTCTTCGGTAATTGCTTAAATTGTTTCCCATTGTTGATTGTGTAAATTAACGTCACTTTTTCTTGTAATAATAGAGGGAATCTTTGTAGTCGTTGTGTAATAATAAAGAATAGAGAAGAGGCTGTTTCTTGCTGAGAAAATTGCATAGATTTATTAGACAATGTTACAATTGCTATCTAAAATCATACTTACTAAACTATCACTGAGAAGAAGTATATATCTTTACATTCTTTTTCGTAATATATTTTGAATAGGGAAAGTTAGTGACACTGGCACGAAAATTAAAAACAGCACCATGATATCATCTGTCAACCGTTGTCATTGTTGAGGAAACTACATTTGCAAAAATACATCACAAAAATCCTGGTGCAGGAATGTATTCTTTGTTTGCACACGTACACTGACAACTGACTAATAACTATAGATGGGTTGACTGGTTTGTAAGTGGTGAGTTGGTGAGAGAGAGTCGTTCACACGTTCACTCACGACGACAAACAACGGACGACAATAATTTGTTCTTCAATTCACATTAACATTTATAGTACTGACGTGCACAAATCCTACGTCACTTTACATGGTTAACTACTCTTCCACACTTCCACAAACATATTTGTACACTTTACTAACATTTATGTAGAGGATTAATTGTGTTTGGATTAAAATGTTCAGCAACCCTGCGGGTGTCACCGTCACCGAATTAGTGCAACAAAATTTCCGTCTTGTTTTCCTTGTATGACTGTTTTTATATGTAGTTGTCAGTTGTCGTTGTTGTAGTTGGTAGAGGAATGGAAATGTCCTCTTTCCTCCGTCGTCAGATATTGATTAACTTAATGTTCCCATAATTTAAGCTTCTTTTGGTTGCCTGCAAAAAAGTGGATTTAATTAATTTTAGATCGTAAAAGCTTTTATCGATGTCATTTTACTTTTATCAGATAATTGATACCATTTGTGTACTACGACTGCGCAAAAGCGCAAATCGAATTTATTCCTGTACCCACACTTACTGTTAGTCTCTTACCTACAATTAAACCAAATTAAACCGATTTAGTCAAGTAAATTAGAAAAGTAGGTCAATATCTCTGAATCTGTGCGCTGTGGCGTGGTAAATAAGTCAATAGTCAGTCCCTTAAAAACTTGCCGCTGTTTGAAAATATGAGTGCATGAATCAACGTGCACGTACATTTCATCACTGACAATGAGTGTACATTGAAAACCGCACAGTCTGAATCAATCTCAGAATTAAATATTTCCCTGTTAATAGTCTGTTAGTTCAGTGAAGGCATTGTATAAATATTCGTATTTTTGTCACAGTTTTATTGATTACATAGAATAGTTAAGCACGTTTATACAATAGAAAAACAACAGTGGTTACGCTCTTGCGATAATAAACTTATGACTAACTGATGATACGCAGTAATTTTCAAACGTTTTAGATTGTTTAGCTAGTAATTAAATATTGACGTCCTCCCTTTGGGTTACTGCCCACCATTCAGTTCCGTTGGCACTACAAACACTGCAATACTAAATTCTCATTACATATACACACAGACAAGAACTAAAATTATTTTCCTGACTAGAACTAGAATCCCATACTAATATTGTTATTATACATATTTCCACCTCCCCATTAACTATATGCAAAGCATTCAAATTAAATAAGGCCCTGTGCCGTCTAGTCTACACTCTTAACATATCGATACTATTAGACAGTCACATAATCAATTGCATGTGTCGATGCCAAGCAAACCAATGGTAGTTTACTCCTCATTAGTCATTTCTTGCGTCCACAGTTTTATGTGCACATACGTATCCTAAATGCTGCAGCCAAGAATAAGATAACAAGTTAGTTACATACTTTGTCTGCATAAATCTATCTATGTATTGTGCATACAGTCCATTAACTATAGTATACACAAAACTTATGTAATAGTACATATATAATCAAAGCTATAAGGTATAGGCACAGTTGAGTCAAATAAATTAATGTCGCTTTCCTTGTGAGAGCACTAAAAAAACGTGCTTGTGAGTTTAAAAATTGCATGTAGTAGTTTTTGATTGAATATTGCAAAAGTAGAACCAAGTCGAGCGCTGCACAGAGAAACAGATACAGGATATACAGGCAATATATTATAACTGCCATGCCACTGCACTGACTGACATGAATTCACTATAATCACAAGATCATTGTAGTATATCCACTTACAATCGATACAGTTAACTAAATGGCTCAGCATTATACAACCAACCTAACTACTGCAAAAAGACGTAAATACAGTCTCATTAAATAGAGCTTGTGCGCTAACGACAAAAATGCAATCACAACAACACAAGCAGGCCGCACGATCACAACAAACTCGATAAAAGTGTCAATGTGTGTAGCCATTGCAATTTTGTAATGTCTAATTATGTCGTGCTATCTCTTCGGCTGAATTACTCTAATGTGCAATAAAGCAATGCACTTTTCCCTAACAACCTACCTACATCTCTTAGAACACCTACTATATAATATATTATATAAATACACTTTATTAAATAGTAGGAAACAGTTTCATGCTATCACAGCGAAACCCCTACAAGACAGCAGCAGTAGTAAAAGTGAATATTGCAAGATAAGAATTTATTTTATAGGTGCAAAGGTAATATATTGACGTGCAGTGTACCTAACCGTGCGAAAGAAAAACTAGTCTACTTTGAGTACATAGACACTTACACAGTCATTGAATGCGAATAAAATGTGGTGGCTGGAAATGAATCACATTTCATGTAGTGGAGCGTTAGGCGGTGACAAGCAGTCGACAAGTGATTGTCAGTGGAGGATGTCAAATTGACAATTGCACAAAATGATAAGACGACACAGCCAGAGGCGGATACAAAGTTGATACGGTTTAACAGAAATTCAATGTTAAGTACGTTTCTCCTTGTGCTTACATTTGACTCGTTTATTTAGACAGTAAATTCAAAGTCACAGACAGTCCATGCTGTGCTTGTAAGGACGTAAAGTACGTAGTACGTTGTACATATAGTAGATCAGTGTTTACTTTAAACAGATACAGCATATTATGTATTCCTTTGCACTGTGATCTGTGTATACAGACTGTTCCAAAAACAAGAATCTATATCTCACTTCTCCACGAAACACTTCTGAGAATCTTGTTTTTGTCACTTGTTGAATGGATGCAAAGAGTGTCTTTAAATTTTTCAGGTAGTCATCACCACCAACACCGTTTGATTCCAATTTCAGAATGTACTTGTTGATAATGATAAAACTAATAATAAGATTCCTGTCGTCAATTCCACTAGACGATTTTCCTGTACTTTAGGTCTTGTGCGCGCTGTTATACAATCCAACTGAAGCTGCAAAGGTGCAAAGCTTCAGCTTTTAAGTGGACGTAAAAATTTCGGATACGTTATTCTCTGTTAAAAGTTTAAGTTGAAGGAGATTGTATTGGTAAGAGTGCACTAGGCTGAAAGAGACGTACTAGAGCACAGCTCGGCTGAACTCACATCAGCTCACCCTTCAGATTCCCACTGTGTGCATGTTTTTCTCATGTTCTCTTTGTATAGGCTAGAAATGCCTTAGTTAGGGCTAAAGGCATGATGGTTTGTTATGGGCACAGTCCATGAACGTACATTACATACATCCATCTGCATTTGTACACAATGCGATACATGCAGACTCTAGCCACCAATGCATTTATAAGCGAGCCCACAATATTCTAAACGCACACGAGAGACAGTCTTTTCAATGTTATGTTAGACAGTAAAAATAGTGGATACCTTTCTGTACCTACCTATGTATTATGTTGATGTAGGGATGGAGAGTGTATGCATTTCCATGTATCCTTTTCTGTACGTACATGGTAAGGTTTTTACCCCAGAACCCCTCGCCTGTCTCTCACTCATATAACTATTCAGCTTCATCAGCACTCGCTCACACTCTTTCAATGCTACAGCAAACTTTTACGTTCGGTTGGCAGAACTGAACTATTATCTGTATTTGTGGCTTGACTACTATATACATACTATGTGTGTACTCATGTTGAGGCAGTAGGTATTCCATACACTTCTGTATACAGTACAGTCGCATAGTAGAATTTGCTCGTTAGGATTTAATATTTACAGACGAAACGGACAGGAGGGTAGATGATACGATATTTATGAAGATAGTGCCACTGCCAGCATACACGTCTCCTTTCAATCCAGCGTAAGGACTACGTGCTGTTTGCATCTGAATCTGAACGTATGTACATACATTCGACGGCTGCTTACGACATAGATGAGTGAGTGAGCTAAAGTTACACGTCTCCTTTCAATCCAGCGTATGGACTATGTGCTGTTTGCATCTGAATCTGAACGTATGTACATACATTCGACGGCTGCTTACGACATAGATGAGTGAGTGAGCTAAAGTGAACCTGGATCGAGTCAGAGTCAGATGATGTTATAAGATGTAATTCTCTGCTGCTGATGATGATACAGTTTGCTCGTAATATTTTCCTTATCAATTTAGTAGCAGTGTTTTCAGTGTTCACTCAGTCAGTCAGCCACCACGTAGCATACAGACAGTTTGCATAATTGCATATCAGGGAAACAAAAACCCCGGGTTTTGGAGCTAAAACCCGACCGATGGGTTTTGGTGGTTTTTTTGGGTAAACACCAGGTAATTAGTAATTATCCTGGGATACTAAACATTGTTCCAGGGTTTTTTGGCAAAGGGTCGGGTTTTTGGCCAAAAAACNTGCATATAATAGTAGCTCGGTGATGTGTATGATACAAAGTCATGAGTGGCTAGCAATCTTTTGCCTTTGTGTAGCGTGCTGCATTTACGATTTACCTTCACCTAACGTGTACTTTGTATGAACGTAGCATATTTAATGAACTGCTGCCCTGCTGGCTACTACTACCCTTTGCTCTTCGCTCTAATTTGCTGTACCTTTATTATACTGCATATAACCACAAGATTACATCGTAAACACATTTATGCGTTGCATTTTGCATTCAAGTCGTTCGCTGCACTTTGCGCATTGTACTTGTACATCGTTTTACCAATAAAATCTACTATGTATACTATATACTACTTGCAAATACATTTAGAATAATTGCATGGGGTGAAGTTAATCATACATGCATACATATTGGTAGCCAGTTAGAGAGACAGACTATTGACCATATCGTGAAGTTCTCTGTTTGCAGTTTTGTTTGCATTGACAACACAACAACACACATGTAGACGAATTTATGTTCCTCTAATAAAGTTGAACAGTAAAATGATGAAAAAAGTGTGTGCATCCATTTTTTTTCCTTTTATTAAAGAAAACAATTGTTTAGCTAGGATGTGAGATTTTTTATAAAGTCGAGGCTTAACTCATTTCACTTTCGCTTTCATTAATCATTCCTTAGCACCCAGTATATGCATGCTTCTCAGCCCAATTGTCGGCTTAAATGAGGAAATGCAATTGTCAATGAAATGTTAGTTACTTACGTAGAATGACATCGCATGTAATCGTTCAAATGAAATTTATTCTAATGAGTTGGCTGCAAATGAATCGTTACTTTTGTTTTACATTATATGCAGATTAGTACAGTGGACAGAGAGGAATCATAGTGACAATGGGTTCGACTAATGCAGTTTATAAGTGTTGCCAACTGGATGTCTCTATAGTTATTATGTGCATATATTATATTGTGGACGTGAGTACAAACCTTTCATTTCCGTCCGTCAAATTCCACACTGTGTGTGTGGTGTGAGGTTGTAGGACTCTGTGAACACAAAAGTCAAGGAGTTATTGTCAATAAAATCGTTCAGACAATAATATTTTTGTAACGAGATTTCTTTTCCTTTTCTTTCAGGCCATTTCCCATACGCACAGAAGGGGTACTGGGCAACTTGTCGTAGTACGATGAATGTACGATGGTACTAAACCTTGAATTGTCAAGAGTGAGGTATTATTGTTTTCGCAGTTGCATTGACTTGTACTCATCTACAAGGTACACGACCAAGACCAAAATAATGTTTCTCACATGTTGCAGAGAATTGTTTTGCAGTTGTGACATTGTTGGGGTGTCACACTATAAGAAGATACTTTTATTCAAAGTAAATGTGTCAAAGGCAGGGAAACGCGCTCAAAAATTGTTTTACCTTTTCCATTGTGGGATGCAGTTTCCGTCGAGCAATAACATCCAATAATTGTAACCCATTTAGGGATTATTTAATTAATTACCTTACAATTAGTTGTAGCTGTTTCCTAATACAGATAATGCCCCTTTCAGAGATCAGTCCTTAGCATTATAAACATGCGTATCCTTCAGGGGAAGGACCCACCTCTAAAAAATTGACATAGAAAGGGTAGGAAATATTATTTCTAGATATGCAACTGTGCGTAACACAAACACACACGTATCGGAAATCGAAGACCACAGACGATTGTCGTTAGAAATTGCAGGGTCGCTGAAAGTAGCATAAAGCATACGCTCTGAAATCTTGTAGATTGGGCCCGTCAATTCGTAAGATTTTTGAGACATGCAATAAAAGCTGATTACCAATTACTTATTTACTAATTACATCTACTAGATAGATAATGTGTTGTGTGTTTACTCCGCTCAACTATCTAGTTTATGCCTGATTTACAATGTCAGGCCTTTTAAATGTTCGTCCGGCAAAATTGGAGTACTGAAAAAACAAAATACATGACGCTTTTTTTTGGAAGCATTATCCTACATCCTGTATCATTTTTTTTATAAAACGGATTTACAACGTGAATGTGACACACATTAGGTAAATGTTTCTACACTAATTTATCAGAGATAAATGTACTTAATTGCGCTTAATTGTGCATGTGGGAGACCTTGATGGATGCTTGCATAAAATGTTACGTAAAAGGTCAAAAATAGAACCACCTCATAAAATTGACGTAGGAGTTGTAAACCGACAATAGTGCTTGTGGATTATTTGGAGGTACAATTGTGTATGTATCGATGACTAATTCGTCTCGATGAGCTAAGACTTAAAAATTGTATGTCCTTGTGTAAATATATAATATGTCCCCTCTACTTTTTCACATATAACCGGTTTCCAATGTGCTACAAAGATTGTACAGTCATACAATTACTATATTGTAAAGTGCAAAATAAAGATTTATTATTATATATCGTCACACACATTCGGCGGCAGCCGAGAGTAAACATAAACGCATTTTGAGTTCTTATTTTCTGTCTATGTGACAAATAACATCTCTCAAAAAATTGTCATTTGTAACATGCATTTGTCGGTAGTATGATTTCCAACTATTTAAATCGGTAACAATCGTACTTGTTATTCGAACCAATTTCTAAAATCGTATAAATCATGCTACTCTACATATAATATTAATACAAGCACACAGATAATATTCCTTAATTTAGGTCTTGACAAGTTTCTTTCAATTTTCATCGTTAACTGACATTAAAGCCATTACATTACAAGCACGTCGAATTACAAAGTTTTGTAGTCCTTCAACATACTTTCACTGTTTCACTTATTAGTATATCATGGGTAAATGAATGTTTGCATTGAAACTTCGTACATTGATATCAATTACTTGTACTCAGTTTGTGTGCTTTCAATTTAAAAAATAATCTCAAAGAGAATTTTTCACACTTTCGTGTAAATAATCAACTCTTTGCATTTGCACCATCAGGGACACTAAACAAAACAAACTCTAATGTTTACATTGGTGGCTAACTACCTCTCGTTGTTATCTAACTATCGTAAAATACGGGCCAGGTAAGTCAAATTTTAGACTTGTTACCCCCCATCCATGTCCAACCAAACGCCCACGCTCCCCCGCACCGAGGTGCTTGTCCAACCCCACTCCTCTCTATTAATTCTACACATTTCAATGGTACCTTCTAGTAGTTTTCTTATCCATAAGGAATACATTCTGTGAACAATGAACAACAGGGGTATTGGGTATGGAAAATCCAATTCGCCAATAGTGCTTAGA
>JABASC010004810.1:0-11232 GCA_019776185.1 Plutomurus gul | reverse complement strand
GAAATCAGCAATAATATAATTTGACAATTTGAATAGTTTACAACAGAAATTTGAAATTACTGCTAATACTTGGTTCGTAAGAAATCAAATGGTATATGAAATTGCATTTGCAGAGTGTCAATGCGAAACTTTTCACTTTCCGTTGCATTTTTGCAGCGACATAATTATATTTCCTGTGGTTATCAAAATTGTCTGATAGGGACATGCTATCATATTTTTAATCGAATTTTTAAAATTTCAAATCTACATTTCTACGGGATAAATTATTAAAATAGAATTAACAAAGTGAACCAAACTAGCCAAGGCCAAAATAAAAAGTGTATACAAAAATCACTTATTATAATTTCTCACAAAATGTAACCACGACGAAGATAATGTATGTATGTAGATCTGCAAGTACTTTTTAAACACCCCTCGCAAATTAAGGATTTTGAAGTGGGTACTTAAACTAAGGTTCGATTTACACAAGGTATATGGGTCACCGATGCTTCCAATTAATCCAGCTTGTATCACCTTTTATCCTTTGCATATATCTGTATTATATACGTTGTCTGGACTTGGTATCATCCGCAGTTTAGAATTTACCGTGTGTAATTTTTAAACTTATTTAGAAAGAAGAGACGCTATAGGTAGAGAGATTACGGTAAAATCGTTGATGCGTTCTGATGAAAATTACGTTGAGGCTAAAGTCAAAATTTAATTTAGTCAATCCCAATCTTGGTACTAATGCATCATACTAATTAGTGTAATAGGAAACCTTAGTTAATTTTGGATAAGTTCACGGGTCGTTTGCAATTAGTCGAAATTACAAGCACCTGAAAATCGATTAGATCACAAGGAATGCATATTGAAGGTGGAGAACTGAATTGTGGTATACCATTACATTCATGCATGTCAAATATATAACCTACAAAATCATATTACAGATGTGATTAGTGAGCTTCGAGGGTTAACGACAAAATCACAACAATACATCCAACTATTTCCGTTCGTCTTTTATAGTGCTTCCTTTAGGAGTGCACAAATTCCGTGGCCATGCCTTCTGTCAGCAAGTTGAGAGAAGAGTATTATTTATAAGCCAGCAGTATATCAAAAAACATTACAAGAATGTCGACAAAACTACAGTGTACTAAAGGTACGCACTTAATACTTGTGTATAAATGCTATTCGAAATCAAGATAAAGTGAATTTCTGAGATTATATTTAATATACTCGCATAGAAATGTTGCAGATTTGTTCACCTTTACAATGTCAGCTTTGCTGAGGTTTCATTCTTACCTCTAGACTATGTGGTACAAATTTCATCCAAGCAGAATATGTGATTCTAAAGCCACATGGAATGAGGTCTCTTTGTGGTATAACTAGTATATTAATGATAATAAGATGGCTTTCCGCTGGATCCTTTCATTCCTCTGAAAGAACATTAGAAAGTTGAAAGTTCATCTAAGAAAGCTGCGTCAGATCACACTCCATATAATGAAAATTGCGCATACGCGTCTTGTGTTTATGTACATGTACTCTACAGAAATTCAGTACATGACTGCGTTTCCCATAATCATTCTGTGTTATTCGGCCTCGTACCATCTTCATATTTCATCCTTAATAAAAGCTGAATTATGTCATGTTTTGATTTCTGACAAAGTCCATTACAAATGACCTTCCACTAAGAGGTTTGACCTTTAATGCATGGAAATGATATTATCCACTGAACACAGCACCACAATTTACATGTTCAGATACATGTTGACTAGTGCTAACATTTCTAATATTGAATGCAATAACTAAGGTATACTTTGACAGTGTTTTACAAAATATATTATACTACAATCTTGTATACGATTGTACTGTGAGAGCTTGAGAGCGACTTTTTTAATGCATACTACAGTTACGCTGATATAACCTATTCGCGGACTTTGCATTTCTTTCAGCTTTCAACATCGCAGTGTTTCGGTACTTCGAAAATAGATAAACAAGCATGAAGCAAAATATTATAGAATACTTTATGGCGTTGGTAATGGTAGAATTTATTAGGGTAACGTGTTATTAAGTGGTATCTGTCAAAATACACTTAACATTTTACTTTCACCGTAGCACAAACAAGCTTTGTATAAAAGTGTTTATACAGTAGAATGAGAATTTTTGGTGCTACTAATGTAGTTGGCGTTCCCAAATGTGTGTAAAAGTGTGACAGATAAAAAAGGAAATTCGGCTCTACTTATCGAGATAAATTTGCCATTTAGAAGTACAGATATGTTTAGTGTTATCTTTATATCAGTAAAAGGATAATACCATTTTTGATTACGATCTAGATAGATCCGATTTCATTTTTCGTTACGAGTGAAATACTGCTACATGTTCCCTTGCACCCAGTCAGTTATGTATAATGGCAATCTATCTTGGACAATTGCTCACACAGCAAAACCCTTTAGAGGCGAGTGACTGTTGTGGCAGGCAATATGAGTTATGGAAAATCTGAGAATTGTGTGCACTTTATTTGATCATTTAGAATGCGAACTTTTTCTCTTAAAACCATTTAAAGTCTCTCATAAATTTCTTTTAAAAGATTCCAAGAAATGCGTCATCCAATAAAAGCAAAAACATTAAATAAAAAAATGAAGCATCAAAAATCAAAAACTCTCGTTCTTTCTAAACAAATGCATCAAAACTTTATGTACGATCATCCGATAGTTCGATACTCCACTAATCACATCGTTTCGTCAGTCACTTAATCCACCGCCCACGTAATTTGCACCACTCCAACATAAACCCAAAGAATCGTCTTTTACTGAAAACACAAGTGTTCATTTGTAGACGGATTTCATATAATAGTGTTTGGGCTTGTGAACCACCTGGGTTCTTCTACTCGTTCGTCCGTGGAAAACATCGTCGAACAAAGTCTAGCTTACTAGTACACCACAGTGACAGTGACGGAAGGATATAGGTAGGGGCTGTAAGGGGCTTTCTCCAAGTACAAAATCAGTGATATTTTAGCATTAGTATACTATCAACAATATCGTAATACCCGTTCAGAGTGTTTTACTGAAATGGATGGATAAAAGTAACCTTTGACACATACACATCCGTCATACTCATTGGATTACTTCAGATTTCAATATGGGATGAGTCCCAAAACCACGGATTTGTGGTGAGAGATTCGTGAACACAATGAACATTTCCGTACTTATTTCAACAGATAAAAGTCTGTTGAGAAAATGGCCAATGCGCATTTTTCTGGTATCCAGTTACAGAACGTTCTACTAATCAATCAAAGTTAGTTAAGGAAAATGGATGTGGATCATTGGCGTATATAGTACAAGGGGGCTCAGGGGGTTTAAGCTGCCCAGGAACCAGCGCATACACGAGATATTATTGAAATTCAAATGTACTGATTTTAGTTGTTTTGAGTTAATAATTTTCTGCATTCGCCCATTATTCGAGATTAAAAGCAAACTATTTTTGGTTGTTTCTATCCAAAAATTTCATCCTCCCAATTTAGATGTGACGAGTAATTATATATGTGTTATTTTCGACGGTCTTTCATCAATTTGTTTTCGATCTTCGGCGGCTTGTACAAGTACAAGGCTGGTTTATGTTGACTATAGAAGTAGCAGCATTGAGCCCCCACCGTCTGTGTACGACTCTGATGTACAGAGGGTCTGTATATGAAAACAAAATGAATTCATATCTACCCATATAGGAAATAATAAAGGTGTAAGTCTTTATCATCTTTCATCAAGAAAACTACAGCTTATTTCCGTTTGACAGGATTGGCAGCATTAACACGGAGGATTTTGTAGACAGGTTGTGTATAAGTAGGTTGAAATGATGAAATGAGCACATATATATAACAGTGTACCTATATGTTTGTGTACCTATGTAAAAATTGCGAATTACAGTTAATTCACGGAATGACTAAGATTGGAAATCTCTGAACACTTATTTACAACCAAATTACCCGCCTTGTGAACCAGTTGCTAAATTTAATTGGGTTGATTTTATTTTAGAGTATCCGGGACTCAGAAAAATCCGGATTTTTTATACGGCTTTAATCTTTGAGCAACTGAATTCAACACTCAGTTATCTAACTACAACAATATTCAACTAATTTTAGCAGTTAATTAATTTGTTAGTGAATTAAATTACACTTTGACACCCTGTACAATACAATAACATCTGCATTACGGTATGGACGTGATAAATGTTCTTCAAAATAAACATAAAGATTGGAATTTTCTTTCATTTTCGTTCATTATTACAACAGTGTTAATAAATATCATCCAATTGTATTATGATTGGATCGTACTGCGGTAGAATTCGTCCATCTCAAGTCTGTCAGGAAATGTTGTTATTTTGAAAACATTTGTAAAAAAGATGGTTCGGCACTAATGTAATCTGACTGAATATTATCTGTTCTCGAAATACAGCGTTATTACATATGCTCTGCCCAGAGAAAAATAATCAGTAATTTGTAAGCTCTGTTTTACAGAATAGCATAAATAGAGTTTCCAGCGACCGGCCAATTTTTTCTTGATTTCATCGTGGTAAATAAACGAGAATTTCAGGGGGGAAAGTGCTATGGAAATTAGTTCACCACCGCCACCACGCATATTGATTCCTGCTGTTTCACTTTGATGATACTTTCTAATACGTGGTAGGTATTATGAAATGTCATTGGCTACCTTCATTGCGATTATCAGTTACCGTAAGGCTTTTGATGATAATGAATGGAAATCCAATGCACTGAACTGTTAGTCTTTTGAAATAATTTTATATGAACGTAGAATTTTCACGCCATAGAGGCTTGAATAATAAGCTCATACAGCTGCATTTTAATGCTAAAAAGATTGCTAAAAATAACACCATCAATAAAACAAGCAACACCATTGCCACTGGTCGTGTTTGGAAATGGAGATCAAGCGAAAGCTGCTATTGAAAACGTTCCAAGCGAACCAAACCACTTACAAAATGATTCTACCCATTTTGAGTACGTATTCACTAGCCGTGCAGACCGTGTTGATTTGTGCTGTGCTTGATTGATTCACGTACCCCTAACACCTAAAGAAAACTATTTGCTATCTTTGTGCGAATACAGTCTATACGAAGCACAATGCTTACATAATACATATATTGACAACCAACTTTATCTTTTAAACTTTGTTTAGATGTGCACACAAAAATGTAACGGGTTGTTAGAATGCAAAGTCTAATCTATAAATGGCAATTGTAATTTTTCGTGTATTGAATGTGCTTCTTTTCGGAATGATACGTCATAGATCGGATAGGAAAATAAAAATCCTTCCTAGTAATTAATTCATATAAATTGAAATCGTTTGGGACTAGTAATTAATCTTTTTCTGTAGAAATACTGCAAAAAAAGACAACTTTTTCGGAGATCAGGAAAGATAATACGTTTGTGGCAATGACACTAAGTCTACGGCTCACCAAATGAATATATAGTTAGTATGTTATATTCAAATATTATTTGTCTGCAGCGTATTAATCTTAGGTGAGGAAAAGTTTGCATGATTTAGCAGTTGCATAGCCATACACCGGGGGCAAACAAGGTATTATATAAAGTCCGATGAAACCAAGACAAATGACTTGTTTTTCGAGGTTCACAAATATTAAGGAAAGACCGAGTGAGCAGTCAAAAAGAGGAGATGACTCGTAAAGAAACTTTGTCATTCCAGAAGCCCTGGAGGAGAAGAAAGCTTTTCAGAGTAAGATAAAGCGAGCGTAGCTCACAAGCAATGTCCAAAATTCTAGAGCTCCGCAGCTCAAAGATGAATGGTTGGTGATTTTTCACTCGAGAGAGCTGTTTTAGGAAAGCCTGCCCATCTAGCTTCAGTAGTCAATCAGTCTCCAATGCACTCCATTGCAATCGACGTAGTTCTACAATACCGATCTAAAAACTAAAACTGTCGTGCATCAATTTTTTATGTAACCATGATACGGAACCGAAGAGACGTTCACAAACACCAACATTTGTTTTTAACAAGCATTCTCTTGTATGTTGATTTATGACTGATTACGAATGTTTGCGATAGCAGAGATATCTTTCCCACAAAAAAACAATGAATGAGTCATTAGTGCTCAGAGAGATTGATGAACTGATTTTCAGTGTGATCTTTGCCCAGAGAGATAAAAGGATTTTAGCTCACAAATGTATGTTCCTAGAATGTAATGGATCCAAAACACTGACTGGTTTTGGGTGGCTCGCATCTGATAAACAAATACCCCAAAGAGAAACTTGTGTATTCGGTTGCCCCAAAAAACATTCTCTGTGTGGTAGTAGCATAACAGATTTTACCATATATGTATTTTATGGAAGATACATAAAGATCCTTTACCACACAAACACGTCTACCTTTGTGTTGACATCATTAATAGTACACCGAACGAGAATTAGTAAAGGGACAAATCGGTGCCGTAGAGCCTCTTTTAAGAATATTGCAATAAGCATTAGTTTAGGCGCATAAGTACAGATTAAAAGGTCTCATGTCCACTACATGATAATTCTCGCTGTGTATCTCTAGATTAAATTTGCTTTATCTACACAAAGAGGAGAACTAAAGCATAAACAGACTTAAATTTAAATATAATGTATTAGTATTTTAAGTAAACATATTATTCTACCTAGTAGTTGACTTTGATAACACATGTTGTTGGAACTTTTAACGACGCAGTAACATCGTGCCCAGAAGGATGCACCTGGGTCATAACAACAAAGAATGTCACAACACATCAACATTTTTTATTTATAAAGTGACCAATATAAGGTATGTTCAACAACTACCTATATAGGTTCAAGAGCGTTGTAGAAGCTGCAGCCAGAGAATCGCAATCAGCGCATTCATATTATTCTTAATGTGAGCACTCACACATATCATAACATGGTAAATACATTATAAAGTATCGTACCAATATCTTACGCTTTCGTAAATGTTCAAAAACATGATGTACAGCAACTATATGTTCAAAATTTTTGCAATGTAAGTCCAGAAGGAAGGGGTTTTCAATTCGCAAGGATTAACCTCACGCATGCACCCTTCCATGCATCAAAATTCTTGAAAATTGTTTTGAAAAGGAGAAAATTTCCTATCGATTGATGGAAGTGAACTTTACGGTAGCATCGTTCCATGGGCCACCGAGCACGGAACATTTTACATAAATACCAGCTCTTTGTACATAGTAATAATCAGTGAAAAAGGCAAGTAATTTCTTTTGCTTAACCTCTAAAAAGTTTACGTCTGTTCTGTAAAACTACGCCTAAATTAATTTGGTGGCTGCGTATTTGTAGTTTGTTTTACACAATAAACAATTTTCCGTACACAGCCCATGCTATTACTTTAGTACATATCAATCAGCACTGAAGTGATGGTCATGTCATTCACTCCGTTTTGTGATACGTGATAATCTACACATTTGATTAACTGTACTCCAAAATATTTACATTCCAAGTAGAGTGGGAAGGACACACTTTTCAATACATAAGCAGAAATGCTTATAGTTACATATAATAAGTCTGTCTGAAATACGTCAACAATAAATTCATGCACATTACTATTCTACGAACTGCAAGTGCTTCTTTTGCTGTGCATCAAGTCTCGTAGACAGGAGGAAAATTATTAATGAAAATGGTGGTTGAAATACCTATATAATGAAATAATTTCAGATATTATATAAATAAGTGTTTCTGTTTCAAAGAGCACGTACGCAGAAACTGCCCTAACTATTTCCCATTGTAAATGCATGTCAACAAAAATGTTTAATCAGACCCTAAAACCTATAAACAAGCTGTCATACACTGAATACTGATAAGTGATGATAACTGAGAAATTAAGAGAATATACATATATAGTTGGAATGAAAAGGAATAAGAGATACATAGTGTGTGAAGACATTTTATTGAACTTGAGTTCTGACTGAATGAATATTACATACATATTGTGTAATTGTGTTGCGTGAGTTGCGTCGGACGGGGATAAGAGAGTAATGAGAAAAATTGGATCCAAGGCAAGTATTACATTTTTTTATATTGTTAGTTTGCAGGAATACATTTAATTGAACTGGCGCGAGTCTCGAAGATGACAAATTTTGCAATATTCTACCTTTACTAAAGTTCGAAGTTTTGATTCAAAATTTTATTTGGAAATTTTCTAATAGGTGCACAGTGTTCATAGCAAATAGAAGATGGTTTTGTGGACGGGACTTTTAGTATGTATGGTAACTTTGCTACCAAGTGTCTTTGTACAGTGCGTACAAGTTTTGCAAACAAGAGATTGGCTTAAAGAAGTTGAAGCCACTAATGACAGGGAGGATATAGTCAAAATCGATGTTAGTATAGTGAACAGAGCTTCCTCAGGGAACCTCAATAGCGAACATCACAATAAGTTTGACTTGCGGTCTAGATCTAATTCTGGGGTACTACGATTTGATGTTGAGGGTTTTTGGGGTCCACAAACTAGCATTAAAAAGGAGGCGGAGAAAAATAATGCAAATATTCAAGAACTTAAAGTGGAAAGTGAATCAAGAACACTTCTCTCTCCGAACGATGTGAATTCATTGACAGCAAATCCTCCCCCACATGATCAAGTCGCCAAAATGGCCAGATTTATCGTTAGCCAAACAAGTACCAACAATAAATACCAACACTTGCTTATTCAAAACATTAAAGTATTTACTGTTATTTAGTCTTATAGTACACTATAAGAACGGTCGCGATCATAATAATAAAGTGTCATTGGAAAACTTTTTAGATTGGACATCCATGGCTACAATTTCAACAAGGAATTCAATATTGGGATATCCATTTGCAAACATATTTTCATTTAGTGATGGACCACTAGGAAATTCAACCGGAATCCCGTATATGTATCTCACTCCTTTGGAAATGTCTGTAATAGATTTACAGGTAATAAATTCCGAACGACTGGATTGCGTGTATATCATATCTTCATAATATTCTTTACCTCTGTGTGTGTGGTGTTCAGAAGTCGAATCTAGTTTTCTTTTCTACCTGAAGGATAACGACAAAGCATCGCTGACCATGTCGTTAGCACAAACTGAATACTGTTGGAAACATGGTTACGACCCTGAAGATCCAAGATGTGCACATATTATCTTAACCGGAAATATCATGAAGGTAATGTGCAACTGCTTTTGCGCTTAATATTTAAATATGTCTAGTCTAAAAAGTTGTTTCTGCATCCTGTTTTTGATTGTGAGTTCATTAAGCTTGTGAATGTAATGTGGAAATGTAATTACCATTATACTTATACATACTATCTGTTGTATTTATTGTTGCAAATTACGCGAGTTTTGCAAAATTTTACCCATGTGTTTAATTAAGTTTAGCATGTTTTTACAAATACGAGTATTTAGGCAATGATTAGGTTTCTTGTGCGTTTTGTATTTTGACATTGAATTCTTTGTTCGAATTTTCGTAGATTGCCAACAGTTCGTCGGAATCCATATTTGCAAAAGAATCTTTGTTCTCAAGGCATCCTGAAATGCATGAATGGCCAGCAGGTGAGAGAATATAAAGCGGATTGCCTTTTGAATGTTTTTGTGCATACATCAGTTTCAATGTGTTTGTCTTTCTTTTTGAATAGGTCATGGTTGGTTTTTCGCAAAATTGAATATAAGCAGTGTTCTGGTTCTGGACTATTTTGGAGGGGTTAATACGGTGTCTCAAGAAGACTATTTTAAAGCAGGTATTAATGAGTAAAGGGCCATTTTAACTTTTTGGAAATAAATTTTTATTGCACTCAAAACACTCAAATTTCATTGATGACTCGGAATTAAATATGTTGCTGTATGGTACGGTAGAATAGGAATATTACATATGTTCCCAATTAGAAGTCGTGACAATTGCATATACATATAAACAAGTTCAATTAGATTTAAAAGGCAACCCAATAGCTTCCCAAACAATGCACGACCGCAAAAATGATTGTTCTTCGCTATATTGGACCAGCATGATGCAAAAATATCACAGACCATTAGTAAAGATGCTTCTTTAACTACGGATGTTCGGAATTTGGTTCTGGAGGATTGGTATGAATTATGCATCACGGAAAAACTTCATCAAATACCCTTTGCTGAACACTAGACCTTGCAGATAGCGATGAATGCACTAATAGTAAATATCGGACTAGTCGACCTCTGTAACAAGTGTTCATATTCAACTTGGTTCATACTTTGACAAATTTACATGTATATATATGTAAATATTCCTACATCACCCTAAATTGTTAGTGTATTACTTTATTATTGTCAGTGTATTGTTTGCATGTAACCATTGCAGCATCAAGTGTATGTGATGGCGATATGGCATAGTTGTGTGACTGCAGATATCTGAATTTAAATTGCTCTGGGGGCACTCAATTAAAAAACGAATTTTAGTTATCTTTCAGACCACCCTGCACACTAATTCTATTCATATTTATGTTGATTAATATGTAAATACTAAAGGTATTACTGCATCTTCGCTCTCCCCAAACTACCTTCCACCACACCATATTATCCTAACACGCACACAGAATTACATAAAACTCCCGTTAAGACAGTTTCTTAAGGTTAATTGAACAACCTATAGATAATTGTTTATGCCCACATGTATTAGGCTTGACAATTTCTATTAGTATAACTTAAGGATTCAGTAGAAATCGTTACTTGATTTCTAGGTAATAAATGATGTGCGGTCAACAAATTGATATCCTGAAATACATATGTATCATCTTCACATAGCGGATTAGCTACATCATTACATGAAGTATTACAAGCTGCATTACTCAATCCTACAATACGATAATTTAGTTCTAGGATGTGCTCTAACATTATTGATGTGAAGCATCAGAGAAGAGAAACTTGTTTTCATCAAGGTCAGTGCACAAGCGATGATCATTCATTTAGTGCATGTGTTTCTGCAAATCAAGATATAAATACGAATTCTGTTTAAGTAAATATAACCTCCACAGTTAATTGATCCACATTTAGAATCATTTTGAAAGCAGTTACGCACATAACATTACGTGGAAGTTAGTAACATACATGTGATTTCCAATCAATTAAAACACAAAGGTTTTTTGTTGCGTTCAGCTATATTTAGACCACGTGGCCTCACATTTTTACATTGGAAGGATAGGAAGATTATCTAAGCCTTGAGCCATAATAAGCTTAGCAACAATACTGTATGAACAATTATTGGCCTGAATTACATGCAAGATG
>JABASC010004809.1:0-11235 GCA_019776185.1 Plutomurus gul | reverse complement strand
TGAGAAAAATCAAAACCATATGGCTGCAGCTCAAATCTTGGCTAAATTGTCTGAATCAACAACGTAAGTTGTTAAAACATTAAATAATTTTTGTCAATTTTGTTTTACCATATAGTACCTCTCAGGATCTGTAATGGTATCTTATCAGCCTACTCTTAAAAATAAAATTACACAGGAAAACCTGTTCACAATCCGTGAACGAGTCAGTTTAACTCGGTTATTGCCTAACCGTGACGCGTAGAAATAGATAAATAATACTATACTAATACACACAGTGAAACACTGTTATGTACTTACTAGTAATTGGACGGTTTATTGGTACGCGAGGTAAACATTGTAAAATTCTTTATTTTCTCGATATTTCAAAAACAAACTGTTATTTTCTGTAGGAGATAATACTGATTTCCAATGTAACTCAGTATTATCTCCTGAAGAAAATAAAAGATTTTATCATGTTTACCTCGAGGACCAATAAACCATCCAATTACAATTCTATCCGGGGTTGGAAATCTCTGAACAACATAACTGTTACTAGTGTTTTTTGATGATCAAATCGTGTTCGAAATGATTTATCACCTTTTGTTCCTTTTGTACAGCACTGGCTTAAATCTCCAGCAACGCTTGGAATACATTTCAAGAGCTATTATTTGCGCTAAAAGTTGTTACCGCCGAGGAGATTTGCTTGAGCACCTAGAAGATAAGGGAGATGTTGCACGTATACAGAAATTCATTCTTGATTTGATTGTTTCAAAATTTAACTCTTTCTCTTCACCTGTCGATTCCGAAAGCGCTTCCGCGGAATATAAATCTTATCAAGATGCTATACCTAAACTGAATCAACAATTGTATAATATAACAACGGTAAAAATCTTTCGATGCATTTATCAACTATTCTCCTCCTGTACTGTCCAAGTCTCAGTACAACAATAATTACAGTTTTTGTTATGGGATTCATTACAGCTGTACACTGATTTTGTCGAACCGTTTAAACTTTATGAAGCCAAATTGGATATATTTTTCTCTGCTGGTCACGGTGACAAGGCAGCTATTGAAACAGTTTGGTCAGATATTGTTGAAACAGGTAGTAGAGGAACAAGTAATTATGACATTCGAAACATGATGCACATGATTACAGCTGTTTGTTTTGATTTTTAGAACTTAATACCAATCTCGGTCAAACAATGGAATCACAAATGGAAATTATAAGGAGGAAACTAGTTGGTTTGGGACGTAAATATATTACTTCCCCTGTATTCTTCCCAATGGGTATAAAATTGATTTTTAGAAATAATAATTCAATTTTAATTTATACTCGAATCAGTTCTAGCGATGAAATGACAAAATGAATTTTGTGGAAATACCTATAAGTAATTAATACTTTTGTGCAAACTAGAATATTTGGTTGAACATTTGGAAGCAATGAAGCCGACGGATACCGAACATGTAGGATGGGTTGTACGAACTATGCTAGAAATCGGAGTGACGTTTTCAGAACTTCTCACAATTTACGACAAGTCAGTTTAAGTCAGAATTTTGAGTCTCATTTAAGACGGCCTCCAAAGAAAAAAATCGCTAAAAAGTCGTAATTTTGGCTTCCTTAATTTGGCTTAATAGTTAGAATTCGAACTTCGCGTTTTCACGTAAAACTTCCCTGGGGAATTCAATGGAGTACACTTACTAAAAATTTCAACAAAATATGTGGAGCCGTTGCGAAGAAAATTGGCCCAAACCTTTCAAACTTAAAGCCCCCGCCCCACCCAAAAGGAAATTTTATGAAAAAATCCATTGAAATTATTTCCTTATTTTAGCTGTAAATGGCTAATATTACGACAATTTTTTTTTCTTTGGATGCTATCTAACTCAGGCCTTTTAGCTTTTAAGTCATGTGGTAAATACAGTGTATGGTTGAATTTAAATGAATTCACTAGATTGTGGAAAACGTTGACCAATAATCAGCAGAGTGGGGGAGCAGAGGTGCAAATAGCCAAAGTGATAATGTTCATGATTGAAATGTTTACAAAAGAAGATTCCGAGATTAGATTATCATCTATATATAGGTGAGAACAAATATTATAATTGTTTAACAAATGTGCACGCAACGTGCACTTGAAAGGTTACGAGTGAGTACCACTAACACAATTTTCACTCAACAGACCGGAAATGTTAGAGGAGTGCAAGAATTTAACAGCCGCTATGATAGTGGAGTTTTCTTCCAGATTTGATACTACTTCCACACAAATGACGCATCAGCTTAACCGAGTCAAAGAAGGATTGGACAGATGTAGATTTTAAAGAAACAAATTCTAGTATTTAAGAAGCATTTTGATACGAATGCAGGACGGACGCTTTTTTGTAAAGTAATTTTGTAAACATTCTAGCTATAATTAACACAAACCTACCATCAATCTTGGATTATAAGATGACTTACTATTATGATTTATATTTAATAACACTATTTTATTCTAGGATAAAATTAAATCATCAACCCGCCAAAAGCATGCTTTGTGCATAATAAAACATATACATACATTACATACTTTTTTCATAAACATGTCGATATGTGTGTATGCCTAAATATTAATACAAGCATTAGACTTATTTAACAGCAACATTGAAACTCTCGTTGCATTCATTGTACTAATAAAAGTATAATTTATATCAAAGTGACAAGTCGCCCAAGCACTGTTATTTATTTTTGAAATTTAGGATTTTTGTTTGACTTTGTTTACGAAAAACATGAAAACGGCTGTCATCCTACCCTACTTAAAGATAGAACAGATCACTTAAGCGGCACCCCTTTAGTGGAACAACCGGCTTGCTCTTGGTTTCATACTCTGGTAGTGCAGCAGGAAAATTCAATAAGTAATGCTCATTATGTACCATTACCTACTTTCACGGGCGCGGCACTTTTAAATTTTATATTATCATTAACACCATAAGAGGTGATCTTTAGGGTAAACACTAAATATCCTTGATATTTCACAGTTTAACATAAATCTAATGGTGCCATCATTTTGTTTTATAATTGCCAGAAAATTAAAACCCAATATTGTTAGTTAGATATCGGGTGTAGATTTTTGTGACTTGTAGTATTACGTGTACTAGTACTTACTGTAATGTGTGTTGATGGTTTGTGTGCCATCACGAAATTGTGAGATAAGAGCTCGATTCTTAAGAACATTATCACATTAGTGGCTTTTAACCACATTTAACCATAAAAGTACTTAATCGTATTTGAAGTTTCGTATATTTCACGAGGAAGTTGTTCTGCTCATTTAGTTAGCTGGCTTATAACAATCCCAAAGTTAGCAGCAAAATTCTCTACATTTCTTTAAAGGTGGTTTATACTTGGTAAAGTGTAGAACTGTATAGTGTTCCTATTCATACAAGTGACAACAGTGACAAGAGTGAAGCTACTTACTACGTATGACGTAAGTAGTGTTTGCGTTGTGCGTGGTGTGGTGGTGGAGGCAAATAAGTAAACAATACGGCGAAAGGAGGATGCTGTAACCAAACAAACATGTGTATGAATTCAGGTCGCAATTTTTTATGTTGTAGAATGAACTCATTGTCAGAGTTTACAAAATCGGAAATACAAATCATAATATGCCGTTTTATTTTGGAAATTTAGTAGGTGATTTTCTCAGGGGTGATTGGCAGAACCAAGGCACAATGTATTTGCTGCACGTTTTGGACTTTTGACGCTGGGAATCAAAATATAGTCATAAAAAATTATTGAAGCACGGGCCCACCACCGTGTAAAAGAAATGCCCACATATTGAAAAAGACGTCTTGCGTAATACAGGCTTCTATAATATTAAGAATAAAATGCCTGCGTCTTCTGGAGAGCTATGGGGTCATCATTTGATGCCCCAGAGAATAGAATTGGACGTTCTTTTACCAACAGGTATTGATTTAAAAATTTATAACCCTTAAATATAATAACTATGGTTGTTAGTCAGGTGCTTAATTTCATCAAAATATGAGAAAGGCATGGAGTACGCAGCTGCAGCAATTGAAATTTAGCTTTATGATATATTATTCACTTAAATTTTTAGTTATGCAATGAATAAATAATTATACAATTGGATTTGTTACGCTTAATGTCAGGCTGGTCAGGTATTGTATCGAATTGTCAATGTCAATACAACAGTCGTTATGCTCTTAGTATATTTAGTGTTAACCAGGGATTTCATCGTGTACAAACTGTGTACCAATCCTACTTTTTCTGTAGGGGTCTAGTGGTCATACGTATTGGGTTTATTGTGAAAGTGAAAGTTTATTGTATACCAACAGGTGTTGTTATCCTTTTGAAATGTGCAAGAGATCAAACATTACATCAGATAAAAAGTAAGCTCCTTTTTAGTTGACGTTTTTGTATTTTTTCACAAAACACTCACGCGTATTTATAAAATCTCGAATCCTTCTTGATTTTAGGTCAAGTATGGAAGGAAGGACCCAGATATCCGTTTTTTCACTTGCTGTCTCTAGACACTGATTATGTGTTCACTTCGGTTACTTCAGACGCCAAAAAGGAAGAGTTTCACGACGAATCTAGACGCTTGTGTGACTTACATTTGTTCGTCCCCTTTTTGAAACTGGTAGAGCCTAATGCATCAACAAAACAAGAAAACATTCTAAATTCTCAAATAAGTAATTTCGATTGAATATAATAAATATCTATGCGTGTATGTGTAACATATCTTATTATATACCTTGCCAGTAAACATCCTCGTATTTTACAGGTGTGGCAGTGGGAATTCCTGTAAATCAGTTAGATGAGCTTGATGTATCAGAAGTTTTGGAATTTCGTCGTGAAGGAATAAATTTATGTAAAGAAATAGTCGAAAAACGGGAGGAGTCTAAAGAAGCTCATGCTATTTATGCTTTTTGTGCACAAGTGGCAAGATTACCAACGAACACTGTGTTTACGAGTGGGGTGGTCATGGTGGGTGTTTGGATGGATGATAGTCGTACCGTCACCGTCAAAGTGGCCGTAGAGGCTACAGCTGAGACAGTGATAAAAGAAGCCCTTGAATGCTCATTACGAAAAAGACAAATCCAAAGAGAATTACCAAAGCATTCGGATTATGTTCTTAAAATATGTGCCCGGCAGGAGTAAGTACATTTTCATTCTTAATGCAATAATATGCGCTCACATTTTATAAACCATATTCTTTTGAAGGTATCTTCTTGGATCGTATCCGATATCACAGTATAAGGTGAGACGCTTATTGTGTTTTGTGGAAAGTCTCGTCTGGTCTCAGCTAGATCAGATCAAATCAAAATATAAATATATACCTAGGTAGACGAGAAATGTTGGTAGTTTGAATTTTTTGGAATGTAACGTAATGTACATTATTCATTTTTACAGTATATTCGGGATACTGTTGGTCTAAAAGAAATTCCGCAGCTAGAATGTGTTGAGAGAAAGTTACTTCACTCCAAGTTACCCAATGTTCCATTCCACATACCAGCCTATTACCGGTATTAATATTTAACAGCAACATTCCTTACAAAATATACTGTAGCTGATTTCATGAAGAGAAATATCTACTTTTTATATAGAAGGGCGTACCGGATAAGCGAATCGGAATCAAGTTCATCAAAAGATGTTCACTTGTGGCGCATACAAAATCCTTTCCGAGTTCAGGTCTTATGGGCTACGTTTATTAATGCTACGGATAACGTAAGTGAATGATTGGGAATGCCTGACAAATATAAATGAACTGAGAAACACTCGAAAGAATTTCGTAAATGTTTCAGCTGTGCGTCAAGGCGGGTTTGTTTCACGGGGATGAACAGCTGTGCGCTTTACTGGGAACAACTCAAGTCTCCTCTCAAGCTAGTCCTAAATGGAACGAAACCCTCAACTTTGATTTGCAAGTTTCCGATATTCCACGTAGTGCCAGACTGTGTGTTTCTGTTTGCAGCGTTTCTAAAAACAGACGAAGACAGGTAGTAATCAATCGTCCAATGTCCAATTGAACTATATTATCTATACCCGGAAAATGAAAATAAAATGGGTCGGACGGACATCATCGGCACCATGTCCTACCCGCTAGAGAACAAAAAATAGCAAGCTTATAACTGCTGTTTCTCCATTTATGCCAAAAAAGTCAAAGCTTTAACGTTTTAAGAGCTACATGGTACATGTAAAATATGTTAAAACTTTAACCTTTTTTGACCTACTTACAAATCATATTTTAAGAATTCATTAAAAGCAATCTTAGGTGGTCATATTTGTCTGTTAAAACTGATTGCATCAAAATCGACCAAGTGGTATTACTGACCACAACTTTACGTTTCGAACATAAAAACACTTAAACAACCTAATAGAGGGGAATTTAAAAAAAAATGCCGAGATAGGTATAAGGCCATTTTTTGCGCTCTATCGGATAGGCCATGGGTCATTTTAATGTCCGCCGACCCAATTTATTTTCCCATTCCTTTCTAGATAATATACATAGCTCAATAACTGTTTTTCATAAGTTTTTCATAAATCATGAATAAAACCTTGTTTTTAATAAACATTCATGTTTACTTTCAGGAAGAGTATAGTTTGCTTGCCTGGGGAAATGTCAACCTGTTTGATTTCAGGGGTCGTTTAATATCTGGTAGGACAAGACTTGATCTGTGGCCGGCTCCTATTTCACTGGATTCAATGTCATTTCTCAATCCGTTGGGCATCACAGGTTAGTCTGTATAACTTACGTTGCTTGAACAAAATGTGTAATCACAACTTTCAAAATATTAGGGTCTAGTTTGGACAAAGGGGGGTCGTCTTTAGAACTTGAATTCGACAAATACTCTGTACCATTATATTTTCCAAAAGACGAGGAAATTATGGATCTTGCAGCATGTGTGAGCAAGATGGAGGAGCCTGTATCATGCTACAGTTCCAGAGAAGATGTATAGTTATTTCACAAGTAAAATTATGAATGTCATTATGTAGATGCTACAAATTAATTTTTCTTTGTGTGATTTTAGAGAAAGTACTTGGAAGACCTTGCGAACAGGGATCCTTTATGTGAAGTATCAGAACAGGACAAAGCCCTCGTGTGGCAGAACCGAGAGGTTTGTGGCCAAGATTATCCACAATCTTTACCCCGACTTGTTGCTGCTGTTAAATGGAGTTCTAGAGAACAGACTGCTATTGTAATACTACATTTTATGGTCAACTTTTTCACTTGACTTTCAAGATATTTCGTTCTAATTGTATTGTTATTATGTTCTTATCTGTGTAGTTTTATGATCTGCTAAGACGGTGGAGTGCGGTAAAAATGGAAACTGCATTAGCACTTTTAGATTGTAAATCGGCAGATATGTTTGTAAGTTTTGTCTGAGTTGGGAATTTATGTAATGATATGGAAACTTGCGATGAGTCATCAGTTGTTGAAGGTGAATGATGCGATTAATAACTTTTGTGTTTTTGTCTTAGGTAAGGGAATTTGCTGTAAAAAATCTGGATAATAGTTTGGTTGATTCCGAAGTTTTAGATTTGCTTTTGCAATTAGTACAATCATTGAAATACGAACCTTACATTCAATCCCCGTTGGCAATGTTCCTACTCCGAAGAGCTCTGACCCATCGCTTAATTGGCCACTTTTTCTTTTGGCATTTACGCTCTGAAATTTCTGGTAAATCGTGGCTGGATGTGAGATTTGGACTGATATTAGAAGCCTATTGCCGAGGTTTATGTGGACATTTAAAAGACTTAAATAAGCAAGTTGAAGCGTTAGAAAAGCTTACCATGTTAACAGACACACTAAAAGAAAAGAGAGACGAAACTCCCAAAGATAGACTGAGGTATGAATTATGTGTGATTTTGGTCTAGTACATAAAAATTGAGTATATACTAGTTTTTGACATTGATTTCGGCAAATGAAGGTTTTAATTTGCAAACTTTTTGATATAACGGGGAGAGGGGGGTGGCCAATATACCAAATTTTATGTATCCGTAATTACGATCACATTAACTTTCACAGTCAACAACATTCTTCAACTTTTGTCTCTCGCTGATTTAGGTTTCTGAGCCAACAAATCGAGCAAGCAGATTTTCTTGAAGTTTTAGAGAACTTACGCAATCCAGTCAGCCCTTGTGTTGAATTGGGAAGTCTGAAGGTTGAATCGTGCCGCATCATGGATTCAGCAAAACGCCCTCTTTGGCTTGTATGGGAGACAGACTCAGGTAAATAATTGCTATTAAGTGGTTTCTGTAATTGCGATTATGCTCTATTAAATTTGAAATTGTCGCCATCAATTGCAACGTAGCCCCGCGTAGAATTTGGCATTTTTGTCAAATACCTAGCTACTACTATTCCTTTCAGAATGTGAGAATGCGTATCTAGATATGCATTCTCATCGACTCCTCCGGCCCCAGAACGTATATACCGTATTGTCGGATGTAGAAATTGACATGATCTGCCACAGCTTTGCCAACGCAGTAAATCTCCAAAGAAAACAATTGCGATTTCCCATCGGAGACGCAGTAAATGGCTCAAGCTGCAACATTTGCTTTTGGTTAATTCCAAGTCGAGGTTTTCTTTCTTATTGAACGATGTTTGTATGTTTGTATTTAATTTTGCTACAGCTTTCTTCGCACTCAGCTCTGAGGTGTTGGAAAGAATAATCTTTTCTGAAATATCTTTCGGGTTTCGAATAGGGACACAATAAATTCCCCATCCCACGTACCGCAACATAGTACCGAGCATGTATTTAGTAAAAATATAATGTCGCCTTTACTGACCATGTCATTTGTGGGAGAACATCAGCAAACATTTGCTGAACTAAGTCTGACAATAAAGCTTTGAAATGAAATGAAATTGACCACAGTATTTCAACTTTGTTTGTTTGCGTAGCTGGTTCATACCAGAGTTGTTAAAACCCTTGGTGTTTTTGACTTCAAACCCTGACCCAAGGGTTTCCGAGGGTTTTATGGAGTCGGGAGTTTTTGTGCGTGTTAAGAGGGCAGCATATAGTATTACATCTAGTAAGGTATAATTTAAAACTTTGTCAATTCTGGAGTTGTAAGCTTACTTATAAGCTGAATTATGATTCTACTCACTCTAACTTGAGCAGTTAACTAGTAATCATTTCTCTTATCATTGTTTGAATTTATGCTCACTAAAATACGCCGACCCCAGTGGGACGGGGTTTTTCGATTCTGGGGTTGGAGTTTCTTTGTACAAAAAAACAAAAACCAAACCCCAACACGCAGACCCCACAACACTGGTCCAAACTAGCTTACATTTGAATTTCTATAGACTATTTTTATAATATTTTGGCAATTTTAAAAGCATATATTTTATTACTTTTGTGTGGTAAAATTGTTTATGTAAACGTTAAAATAATGTTTAAATTGTTACCTTTAATATGTTTGTGCCATACAATGTCAATGTCGGTCGACCTTCAGGTTAGATGTTTGGCTTTACTTTTTCATAGGTAAAATGCCAATAGAGCCAAACTCAAAGCGTTTTTGGTGAAAATCGAATTATATCTAGTGCTTAGCTAAATTTCGATGGGGGGCGGGGTTCAAAGAACACGTAAAACCTTAACCTAGATCCGCCCATGTTTGGTAAGGAAAGTGAGTTGTACCCGTACCAATGCATATAAACGGGTAACCCATTCAATGCGTTTATGCTGATACATTACATTTTTTTAGGTGCAGGCGAAACAGCAGCGATTTTTAAAAACGGTGACGATCTCAGGCAGGATATGCTGACTCTACAGGTCAGTTTTCTCACTTCCAACTTTATAGTTTGATAAAAATATTGCATTTATTAGCTCGCAGAGCTAATGTCACTAAAGTATCAATAAACCACATATGAAGCAAAATGTTCTACCAGTTTTATGTTATATGTATATATCCGGTGCATAGTGGCAATATAGGGCTGAACGCCCTTAAAATACCGTGTCAACTAATTCTTCACGATGGAATGAAGGAATTTCCATTTTTATTGAATTTTCGCTTGTTACTAACTTTTCAGGTGGTAAGAATGATGGATGAGTTATGGAGACATGAAGGGTTGGACCTTAAAATGATGCCGTACCAAACTCTGGCTACTGGAAAGCAAGTCGGACTTATTCAAGTTGTAAGCAAGCACTGGTCTAACTCTTAATTCTCACTGAAACATCAGAGTTTCAGTGACAAATATATATTGTGTGAATGCACAATGTGTTCAATATATTTAATCTTTGAATCTGCATTCGATTTAAATACATACGATGTAAATATTGTCATACAATAAGCATCCAATGTTGTATATATTTCTGTGAAATGTGTGAAATGTAATAATGACGTATCAATTTTACGATTTCGTCGTATATGCATTTTGCACTGCTTAATACTGATTTATTAATCATTTAGTTAATAATAACTGCTTTTGAATACCTAGGTGAAGAAAGCTCAAACCGTATATACGATTCAGCGTCGTGCTGGCACCTTAGCTGCTATTCAAGTAAATTCAAGGCAGCTACATAAATGGCTAATGGAAAAAAATAAGGATAAAGCTCGTTATGAACAAGCAATGGAAACATTTAAGAAATCATGTGCGGGTTATTGTGTGGCAACATTCATACTTGGTAATTTAATTGCTAGAAAACGATGTGATTTTTGGTTTTGCATGTATTAAACTATATATACCCTACAAAGCGGATACAATTGATCTCCGCGTCATCCATCACAATATGAGACACATGATGCGAGACATGCAGCGCATTACAAACTAACCGTGGCATATCGTATCTATGTAGGCATTGGTGACCGGAATCCGGATAACATCATGGTGTCTGAAGATGGTCACATATTTCATATAGATTTCGGTCACTTCCTTGGACATTTCAAAAAGAAATTTGGTATTAACAGAGAGCGTGTCCCTTTCGTTCTTACTGAAGACTTCCTCTTTGTCATCGCCAAGGGTGCTGAAACTCCTCGAAAAAGTCCAGAATTTTTAGAATTTCAGCGACTTTGTGGGTCAGCATACCTCATACTAAGAAAGCACGCGAATCTTCTGATTTCCCTTTTCACACTTATGTTGCCTTGTGGAATTTCTGAACTACAATCCATCTCTGATGTCGATTACTTGAGAAAAACGTTAGCTGTAGACATGAGTGATACGGAAGCTCTAAATTACTTTCAGACAAGGTAAAGTACTTTTATTATTATTTAGATATAGAGACTAACTTACAGGGGCGGATCCAGAAAATTTTTCAGGGGGGGGGGGGGGGGGGGGG
>JABASC010004808.1:0-11237 GCA_019776185.1 Plutomurus gul | reverse complement strand
CCCCCCCTAAAATGCAGACGTCTTTAATGGATGATCCCTTATACTGCTTGTTCACATACGTGAACATTAAGAATACGTGCACATAAAACATCAACATGAAACGAAGATAGCATCATAGTTTTTGGATGTGATACATCATGTTTTGCTAACCCATATTTGCATTTCATTTGCTCATTGTTCTCTAGCAAATATTTACATTTACATTGGAGACAATTGGTAGTAATTTTAAAAACTTGGCCAACAAAGTGGATTATTGTTTTACAGTTAACCATTTAAGGAATTTATTATGAGATTGTTATAATGAATAGAATGAGCTAATGTCATTAAATTTGTGTTCAGGTCAGTGAGTATCTGAAAAAGCAAATGGAATCCATGAAAACTGAAGGAGGTAATGAAGAAAATGAAGAAGTTCGCAAAGCATTAGAAGATCACGACAAACTGGTGGAAGAAATTTTCCAACATGAAGATCAAGACAAGAATGGTTTCATAACTCATGACGAATTTTCGGGGCCGAAGCACGATGAGTTATAAGTTAAATTGCGACCTTATGTACCTTAATGAAGTGTTTATTGCTTATGTTACTCTCTTCCATTGGTAGGTACTAATAAAATCCCAAGCCAAATATCGTAAACGAAACTCGACTTTTTATCAACTAATAATCTATCTACCTAATTGTAGAAGCGAAGGAGAGTTCTCTAAATTCTACAACAGTAAAAAGATTAAATCAGGATGCTACATTGCAGACTTTACATGCAGATAATGTAGTATTAGGAGCCTACACAATATTTTAACAGTTACATTAAACCAATATAAAATTGTCTTCCTTCTTGTACACTTTAATAACACGCACAATGTCATTTAAATTAAACTCTCACGTAGACAACAGGTTCAATAGTGTTACAATTTAATACTCATTTGATAGTAAGTTCTGAGAACCTTGCTTGTTCCTGGATGTCTATAACTACCAAGATAAATTCGCAATAAGACGTTGTGTTCTAGAAAATAATTAAACAACTTTGCAAAGTACTACTATACGTAACTCCACTACTAGCGCACATGCCGTGTTTATTTTCTCACTTTTCCAAAAAATTGTGCTTCTACGGTGCGATTCTCAAAAAGTTAGAAGCTGTAAGTGATTATTCAAAACTAGTTGCAAAAACTAGGAAGGACCTTACTACCTTTCAATAATATACTTGAAAATAGTTTTACTTAGTTGATATACAGATAGGGGTCATAAATTTTATGAAAATCTTATATGAAAAGATACTAACAATGCTACCATGCATTATTGGTTTTTTTTAGATGTACATTCATTTGCGATACATTCACGTGATTCATGGGAATCTTAAGAATGGGGAGCAATATTTTTACTTACAGAATAATGGTGCAAACTCAGCGAAACTGCTGAAACTTACAGTTTGTCTCAATTTTGATTCGGATACAAACAAATGTTTACATTAATTGTAACGACGTTATAGGATCTTGTTTATAATTGTGTACGTATAGCTAAAGTAGAATTCTTACCAAAAAAAAATAATTACATAAACATTACTATGCTTAAATTGCTTAAAAATTGTATGTTACATTATTGGTACATTATGTTTTTTGGTATGGACATTTCTTGTTTTAGGATTTTATGACGAAGGATGCACATACTTACCTTATAGAAGTGCAATAAACGGTTACAGATGTTACTAAAACTTAATGCGATCAATGAATGCACAAAAGTGGCAGCACTGCATTACCATTTCTTAGTTCATCGTCGTTGCCCTCATTTAATTACACACTATCGTTATAGATCTGCATAAACAGTGTTAAATTTTTTTCTGTACAATTGTGTTCGATTGGCCAATTCCATTCACGTTCAATTTTATGCATGCATAGGTATATTGATTTCAAGGAATACTTAATATTCCGAATTTTGTATATTTTTTGAGACTCGTTTTGTGTGAGCAATGCAGTAGCTGTTATCCTACAATGTAATGTCTTCTCAAATGAAAGGAGATAATCCACAACCATTGTCCTACAGATGCTGATGTAGTTTTTTGGATCTGAGTGACGGACCACGGATTTTGCCAAAAAAAGACGAGATTTACTAATTATTTATGATGATGCAGGAAGCTATTGCAATTCAGAGAAGACATTATTGGTTTTATGTGTGCTCCTATTTGACACCAACATTTCTAGTACCCAGACTCATCATATTAAATGTAGTAAAGCCACTGAAACAATGAAGTACGTAGAAGTAGCCACAAGCGAAATTTATTCAAACTCGGTGATAGTGAAGATGCGGTAGCTTGTTATGGATTGAAGAATTATGTGACTGCATTTCAGTTTTTACCATGGTTCCTTCTAAAATGACGAAGAAGGGTCAATGGGCCTTCCACTAATATACACAGAAAACTTACACGTACAGTGATGATAAGAGAACTTATAGTAGTATTGTACACCATTGTACAATCTCCATGATTATGTCGGAGCTTCGTTCTCGAATGCGTTTGGGTAAAGTGAAACTACGTAAAGAATGAAGCAAGTAAGCAACAATGAGCTTTGCAACGACTAACTTCAAAATGCATTACGAGTGGGTTGTCTCACCACATCTCCCATTCATTATCCATAATCATTATTACCATCATCTTTCAAACATTGTCCATTTCAGTCAAGAATTGAGATAAAGGCTTATTCATGCGCTTATATCTGCACCTTACGCAATAAAAGTCTTGTATATTTCAATGATAAAGTCTCAACTTCTGAACACTTACTGTTACTGAATTCGATTTGCCTAGTGAGATGCCGAGCTGCACCTTTAGTGCACTAGTAGTGTACGCATTTGTACTTGAATGAAACGACTTGTACCTATAGTTTTGGAACATACGGCTGAAAAACAGAATAAAAATGCCACGCTACTTTCCTCCTCTCACCTCCGAGCTCACAAAACCTTCCTTCAAAATGCCCTCAGTCAGGTATTTTGGAAATACGCTGCGTGCATGTATACAATTTCACGTGAAAGTATTCATGATATTATGACTAATAAACTGGCTACAAGCCATTATCATAAAATATAAACATAGGTGTGTATTATTGCCATTGCTAAGCTGTAAGTTTGTAAATATGCTTCAGTGTAAATTCATCCGAACTTTGGTACTGGTAACCTAAATGGACATGAATGATTCTCTGAATCTAAATTATCATTATGAGCAGCCGCACGAATATGTAAACTATTTAGAGGTAACCCACCTTGTTCTCTTCTCACTTTTGGACAATTTGAGGGTTAGTCATTGTGTTGCTAAGAATGCGAAGAGCTCATTTGGTCGTGTAATTTGGAAAAGCTCTCCATTGAGGAAAACACTTTGAGAAACACTTGAAACGGTTCGGAACGTTTGGTGGATGATTGACACAGACACCACACAGCACCATTACAGGTATAAAGTGTCACCCATTTTCATCTTCGTTCCAGGTCATCATTCCAACAACCCAACAAGTAAGTATACGCTAAGTATCCGAAGAAAGGTGACCAATACTGTACACCAATACATGCAGCATACCGATAAAGTTACAATTGCAAAGGTGAACATTGTGTTCCGTTGTCTAGTGCGGAGGCAGTCAATTCATTCAAGTCCCTGGACAAAGACGACTGAAGCGATTGTCTCTTCGAAATTCAATTGGAAGTTAGTACTTTGTGCAATGTGCTTGAATGGAAAATAGGGATTCGTATCAACATCCTTAACAGCTCTCGTTTTCAATGGGGACAGAGAGAGAGACCCGTAGAGACAGAAGCAAAGCAAAGGCATCCACCATGTACTTACATATTACATGATATACGAGTATATTACACACACTGTTTAGTGGGTACTCTCTGAGATAGTTGAAAAGTAGCCCATTCACCACTTTCTGCATGAAAAGTAAGTAAAGAAGCATTCGATAATATGAGTAGCACATAAAATGGACTACAACGTAATGTATTCCGTAGCTGTAGTTGTAGTGTGTAGTTTATTATTGTATTTATTGTACACAGACAGAGAGTGAACGTAAATGTATGCATTTAGTGGCAGTAGTAGGAGTAGGACTAGGGCAGAGTGGCAGTTGTTCTGACTGTCTCTCTCTCTCTACCTTATTATGTTACTGGTGGAGTCAAAGGCACAACCAGAGCTCAAAACCAGCAGTCTCTTTATTTTCTATTGTTGCTTCGTTTGACAAAAATCTCCTTACTCTACTCACACCAGTTTCGTTTCTTATTATGTATTATACAATGGCTAAGCATGAAATGCATATCTGGTATTTCGTCGTATAGTAATAGTATACTATGCTACTCTCGGATAACATACCATGGAAGGTAGTTATGCGTACATTTATTTTCTATGTCCTATATAGCTCTATTATTACATGGTTCATTTTACCCCTTGGGCTCAGCCTTTGCCTTCTTTTGGCTGGATAGGTTTCAATGTTTTGTGGTGGTAGTTCTCGTAAGAAACTTTTCTCTCACGACACGGTAAGAACTAGCAAAAGCCAAGAGTGAGGGTGGATAAGGTAGTCGTAGATTGCATTCGCTCAGTGAAGAAGAAGGTACTCGGCTGCTTGTTCCTAAGTTGCGTACTATATGTGTGTGAGTGATGTAATACTAGAAGAAGGGGCAAAGCAACTGACTAGCGACATAATACCGTCCTCTCTTAAACTGTGTCTAGTACAGCGTGCACAGACGAAGAACAGAGGAACAGAGCAAATGAAAAAGCCACATATAAGTATGTGTATACAAGTAGGTTCACATGTAAACTGAAGTAGAATAGTAAAAAACATTTTTCCCTACCACCAACTTCAACCCCGTCCTCACTCACTCAGTCTCACAGTTTCACTCGGCTATTGCCTACGAAACCTTCTCCACTTGTTCAGTCAGTCGCTCCGTTGTCCGTGTTTTGTCTCTGTTGTCAAAATATCAACAAATCAGTAGTGTGCACATGCTGATCATTGAATCCCACATTCCGCATCGAAGTAATACATGCGAGTACTAAAAATATTTGCACACAGAACTAATAACTAACTACTTGTTGCGGTTCCGATTGCAGCCATATTATTTTTAAAGTTTCAGAATTCATTGTCTGTAATAACAGTTCCTTGCACATTACGATTCTGCATAATAAGGAATAGGAAGTTTATATGTAAACAAAGTAAATAGTTGCTTACGTTGTGAATGGTTGAAGTTGTTTTATTGTATGTGTATGAAAACGAACCCATTCTCTAACCAGAATTCATTAGATTTTGTGCTTGTGCGACAAATCATTCCGAAAGCAATCACTCACAATCACAAAGACTTTTATTCACGTATCTACTTACGATCTTCCTGCGTCAGATTGAGTTATTCATGTCAAATATCCATTTAATTTCATACACCGTTCGTGCACAAGTTCCATTTCATTTGACACTGGAAGGGTTATTGTGATCTACTATACGTCACTCTTGATTACAGCATCAAAATATACTTTTCAGTTTACATATACACACCCTTCGTAATTCTGTCATCACAACGTATCCTGGGTCTGTCGTATAGAGCAATAAACACAAAGCAATGTTCTTATCAGGGCACATGTCATATCGCAAAACCGTTAGGTGTAATGCTATGATAGGCGTGATGCTAAATTGTGCATATTCACTGTTTCAAATATAAGTGCTCGGTGTTTGCGCATAATATTTATTATTTACGAACCATATCTGCATGGACATTTTCGTCTGCAGTACTAGATCTATTCTGGTAAAGTGTCTGTATACGTGATCCTGTGGTGTCACAAACAGACAAGACCCTAATTTTGTATTCATTCATGGACGCAGTGAAATTAATGAGTAGTCGTCTTCAGTGCTACCGAGGTTGACCTCTGAGTGTGTTAAGAGTGACAACGATCTATTCGTTATTTGATAGGTCTTGTTGTTTACATGACTGTTGCTGCTTCTTTTTACAAACGTTTGCAGTTTGTTGTGTAATAAATAAAAATATTGTTCTTAAGTCGGCAACTTTCACGTGGAGTTCGCGCCTCTGTGTAAGTACAATACAATAATTGAAAGCTTATCTGTTCTCTTCTCATCTCGCCAGCCGCTCGATATGGATATGAATGGATACAAGTACATTTTGTTTACGTAGTTTCCTACCATTGTACTGACAGTATTTGTACAGGTGAGTCATTGTTCCTGTTACGTCAAATTTTGTTACATATGTAAAGATAAACTGCATAGACTTAGACTACACTGCTCTGTATTTAGTTTTATTATTTTGCATGAAGTTGTGTTCTTGCCATTTTATCTTGTTAAAATAGGCAATCAAATGGTTTTTAGAATTCAGGCAAAAAAATTGGTACGATTTCAATATATTTTCCAGCAAAATGAGCAAAGTGTACACACTGTTTTGGGTACGTACATAGGACCTAATAATCTAATCTTATATTTCAATGGACTAGTCAGTTGCAGGTTTACACTTTACACATTTATTTATTTTGGGCGCATTACCTCATTCCGTACAACTCAAATATTTAATAGATATTTTTATTTAATTTAAAATTGCCTAAGCAGATATCTTTATTTGAAATTATTCACATTAAACTAAAAAGTAGAAAAGATGAGGTTTCACTATTTTGACATATCTCTATGGACCCTATTAATTTTCTAGGTGATTTGACTGGTCATCAGAGAAAAGTAAATGGACTAACCTGCCAGTTTTTTATTATTGCTTACCGTATCAAATATCCGTTTCATCTGTCACAGCTGTGGTGTCAAGCCGAAACTCACAATGTTCCTTTGAGTGGAACAGTGCAATAAAATTGGAACGTTACATTTGCATGGGAAAAATTTTGGCGTAGGTGTAAAGAATATTTATGAAACTTCTGCTGTGAATAAGTGATTAGATCAGCGAAATATAAATCAAGTGTATCACAGTGAAGAAAAGTGAAACAAAGACCCTTTTTGTACTCGGTGATTTACTTTCCAGTTTCCTCTAGTTGCTGTTCTCCCAAATGGATATTTACTGTTTCCATTTGGTTTTTTAATCTGCACTTTGCACTAAAGTACAGACAACAATTCGTACACTAACAAACATCTCACGATTTCTGTCACACGGACCAGCAAACGCTAACAAGAGACCTGCAAAAAGAAAGGAAACGAATAGCACGACAGAATGGCAAGAATGTTTGTGCACCGCAATCATCACCATCTGAAATGGGGTGGCCAACAAAGGAAGACGGTGCTCTGGACGACTTTGATGCACCTTATGTTACTCATTGATCAGGGCTCTGCCTACAGCAGTTCTACAGGACGAATGGAAGAACGAGGTAAAGAACATTTTATTATTTCTTCACTCTGCCTTCTGTCAGCAATTTTTAGTTTGTTATTTGCTTGAAAACATAATTATTTCATGATTGTGTTTGCTGAATGCTAATATTTTGCCATTGATTTACAATTGGTTTGCTTGCGATTGACATGGGTATATTGTTCTATAGACAACACGTCAAAATATCATCATTTCTTTTTTGCAACTTGCGCACAATTCTCATTAATTCCATTCTACGGTGGCATAAACAAATACATACATTCAGTTGGAAGAGTTGAATTTACACACTTACGCCCCCCCTATGTTCTTAAGACATCAAAAATTGAATAGCAAGAAGATTTAGTGGTTTTTGCAGCATTTATTGAAAACTTGTTAATTCTGCGGTTCTCCATCCATGAGATCGGCACTTCAACAAAAGAATGCATTTTTTAACTCGTAAAAATCTGTCTAGCATATTAGCAAAAAAAATCAACAACATAGTAAGTGGCCTTATTTACATTTACCACGGTGCATTTTCATGTACACAAGAGGTGTCAATATCCACGTGCATTCATGTTAGCGCTAATTTGTTGACAATAGACAGCGAGCATACACCTTTCTTACCACCTCGTAGTACAGCGCACAATAAATGTTCCAACATTTCTTAGCCTCTATTTGTCGGTACACTTTTTCACTTACACCAGAAGAGTAACCACTCCCGGCACTCCTATATCCTAGTGCCATTTAAGCAGTCTACTTTTTATTGCTGCTTGGCATTGACATATTGACTATTACTGACTGAGTATGGCAAGATGTTAACATATCACTGCAATCGCTACATCCTAACAAGTACCATCTTCAACACACTTAAGTCATTATAATCATCATCCTTCTGCATTAAATCTTTTGCTTCACGTTTTTTCCTAGAATTTCACATAACCACATTGGAAAATGATTATGTTTACATTTTCCAGCGAACGTTTTCGAGACTGTCTCTAGTATGATTCAATGATCAGGCCTTTCAATCGTCTGTGTTTATAATTTAATTTTTGTTACATAAACAGATGATGAAAATAAGCATGATCCTCCAGATGCACTGCTATAATTAATTTTTGCCGATTGACCACAGGGTTAGTTTCTAACTATTGTATATGTATGTATTATCATAAAATCCATGTGTGTATTCATTGACGTCTACCATACTGTAGTTGATGTAGTTTTTATTGCTACTAAATACTTTACTAAATATTCTAATAATTGTGTGTCAGTCAGTTGTCTACTGGCTAAATTGGCTTCTCGTCTCCCAATGAATTTCCCGTGATGGTCCACTCGACACAATCAAAGCCTTCAAATTTACAGCATCACATTTAGTCTGATGAGCTTAATATATTATGCATGCTGTTTGCTGTAGTTATTTAGTAAGGAAGATGAAGTCTGCATAATATTCTCTTCATTAGTCGCTACGCTGTGCAGACGATGGTGTGACTGGAAGTGGCTGCAACGATGCTATGTTCATAGGGCGGCCACTATGGTGAAACTATCAATTCAAAGAAAAGGGGTGACTGAAGTATCCAGCTCTCTTTATTATTATCTCATTTAATCTAATAAGTACAATCTAGTAAAAACGTGTACCTATACACTATACAGATAATAAGGTTGAACCCGTTCCGTGGTGTTCAGTTTAAAAGGCGTAAGTTTGTGAGAGACTTGAAACGCGACGAGACAAGTTAAACTGGGGTTGTGGAACTTGTCATATCACTTGTCTCTTCTTTATTTATCCATGGTCTACATTTTCATACTTGTGTGTCTTCAAATCACACCCCAAGTAGCAGACTTCTCCATCGGAACTCCCAATAAGTTCCCAGACTTCCCATTTTGGAAATCCTGAAACGCATTTCCATAGGAGCTCCAAAGGAACAACATTTCCTTTAATTCCAATTTTATGGTCCTTGGGAGGTACTGTTTGGTTAGACATGGGGAGAAACTTCATCGAAGTTCCCAGCGACATGAAAAAGTTGTAACTTTAGGAGTTCGTAATGCACATATCCATTGGAACACCTGCGGAGTTTGTTCACAGCTAAAATTGCACAGCGCATGTCGCAAAACCCATTGTTGATAATTTGACCACACTGCTTCTCAGTGCGGCGTGTTGACTGTACCATTCTTTTCTTCCGCAATATTCGTGCGGATAAGTCACTCTCTTCATTTGGAAAATCATATGAAAATCGATTTTAGTGTTTAAGTTTGAACTATTGTTAACAAAATTCAATAGGCAATGTTAGTTCAACTTTTTTCATCCAGCAGTCAATTTTGTCAATAACAGTGGACAGTTTATGTCAAAGATATAGTTCACAGAACTACTCAACCTATTCAACTATTAATCAAGGCAAGTGAATTTGTATCACAAAATTAAATTACAATATAAATTTTGCGAACATACGCACTTACAAACTGATCTCTGAACTCTTTTATATTGTGTTCCCTATTTAAATAGTGTTATTGACCAAAATAATTTGATCGTAAATTTAAAATCTTTATATTTACATTAGGAATGCATTTAAATCTCCCGGTGAGCTATTTGGGAAGTTCCAGGGAATTTCGCGCATGAGTGTGCACGGAGTTCCCAAACGGGAACTCCTGATGCGGTTATTGTGGAAACTCTGGGGAAATCCTGAGGATATTCCCGCGGAACTCCTAATGCACTAAATACGCGGACGTTTGCTGCTCCCAGGAAGCGACCTAGGATGTATGCGCTCCAATTTGGGAAGTCCATGGGACTTAATAAGTTTTGGTAATGTACTCCCATGGAGGAACGTGGGAAGTGTTTCTGCTACTTGGGACTCTGTTCTCCGTCCGAACTCTTCTGTCTACAATTTATTCTTTCGTCTCAAATCCCTTTTCTCTACCAGATCTATTATTTCAAGCCAATGTCTGCTGAGAATAATGTGGGTATGCTGCATGCTTCTTCTGCAGAGATACAATGCGATGATGGCATTTCTTCACGGTAACTTCACGACACTCTCTAAATTACCCACATCCAACCATTCACCATTACATTTGGGACAGACTCACTACCAAACGCGCACAAAACTTAATAGGGTAGTCTGTAACTTGCTTCAAGTTTCGTTCTTTTCTTTATTTCTTTCCTTGTATACACGTGTGTATGGCTTATGCAACTTACCTGCTATAATTGCATTCCCTATGTGCTTGTTCACATAATGCCTTGGCCTGGCCTGTGTTATGTCAACTATTAGACACGAATGCACAACTACATTTTGCTTATATGTACGTAAGTACCCATGAAATTTTCCTATACAAGTTGCATTATTAGGCTGACCTTGTCATCCGAATGGTGTACGCATTTTCTGAGGCAGTATTTTAAACTATTGTATTCTCAACGCTTTGTCGACATTATAAAAAGTGTATCTTTACAGTAGACAGTGGAAATCTAGATACAATTATATGCAGCCCAAGTGTAAGGCAAACAGATTCGGTAGAGGCGCACAATTGTAATTTTCTTTTTCAATGCTTTCCAGCAAAAAATACAAATTAGCCTGGTGAAATATTTCTTAAATATAAGCTATGAACGAATAACATTACCTCATCTCTGAATGCTTGCATGTCTCTATAGTCAACACATTGTCAGTCATACAGCAGTCACCGACAAACACACCATTAAGTCAGCTAATAGTTTTATCCACGGACTCAGACCATCATACTTGAAGCCATTCCATGATGTCTTGCACAGTAGGTACACATTACATAATATATTTACATTTATGACTCTGGGCCGCGTAGAATATATGACGTAAAACTTATTTCATTATTGTTACTTTGAAGAAGATAAAAACTGCTCTGACAATAGAGGTATTCTTATTACTCACTATTATTATTTCTCTGGAAGTACTGGAATAATTGCTAGACTGGGGGCCGTCGTTCAGTTTCTCTCGTG
>JABASC010004807.1:0-11237 GCA_019776185.1 Plutomurus gul | reverse complement strand
TTATGAATTTTTACTTTGATGGTACATGCATTTTCTATAGTTAAGACGAATTATTTGGCACACCTACGTTTTCACCGTGATTCTTGTGTAACACTCTGCATATATGTACCTTACTACTTACATGTATGAATTAACAATATTAAACATTTTTCTCCTAACACTCTGCAAGACAGTTTTTGCAGCTGAAACGTATAAAGCACACACGGTAACAAGTAGATCTAACTTGGTATTGTATTGTGCCCATTATGCATTTAATAGTGAGCTGCCTACTACTGCCTAGCCGGATGAATAACAAAAGTCATATAAAAGAAGATGGAGGTACTTATTTAGTGTTTAGTATGTCAAACAGAAATTCCAGTTTTGTCCCACTATTTCGCTCTCCTCGTCTCCCAGACTTCATGACATTGTACTGTTAGAAAGAAAACAGCATGGAACAAGATGCTAACACAAATAGCAACAATAAACCCCATGTGCACACTGCTATACAGCTACTTTTGCATTTAGCATCTCTCCAACAGTGGCAGCGTAATACTTGCGCGCTCAACTGGATGGATAATTTAGAGGAACATGATTCAGTCTAATGTTGTCGATTCTGTAAAGCAATAGAAGTGGAATACTACAGTAAACATTGCCACCGCCAACGACTCTCTCCCCCCGTTCCAAATGGAAATACTCCAGAAGCAGTTGAACATGACAGGATGGAGCCCTGAAACAAATGGAATGGACCCAAATGAAGTGGCACTTGTCAAGGAGAGTGCATGTACAAATAAATTTCTACAGAATAATTTTATCATTATCTGCATTATTCTTGGTATTTCCATTCCATTTCCTCTTTTGGTTACATACCAAGCCAAAGTCTTCACACCCAAATGCTTCATTTTTCCAATGCACATATTTTCTGCAGTATCACAAGGGTAAACGGTAAAAATATCAAAACAGCGTCTGCCACTGCTGGGAACAGATTATACGTATTAGAACATTTTGCCACCATGAAAGCTTTGTGTAATATACTCCACACTTACTTCAGGGGTGTTTTCGAGAATCGGTGGCCCGTAAAACCTCGAGAGACATATTGTTTGCCTGCAAACTGTCGACTGATCTATCGATCTTGTTTGACATGAGCTTGACATCGATTGAATTGCATGAAAGAGTAAAATTGGCACTGATCAAAAGGCCACTGAGCAAGTGGTAGTTCACGTACAGACTAATTTAGAAGGATGCAATTGAAGCAAGTGCAAAGAGTTTTGAATTTCAAAGCGTTGACACGAAACGGCTGCTTAAATTTTAATAAACTTTTTGTCTACCACCAGAGTTCTTTCGTGACATGACGAAAAAACAAATACTACAAGCCATTACGCAACACCCTGTGAACTGACTAGCAGCTTTTCTCTTCATGCATGCTCAGTGCAAACTTTTTCTACTTACTACGGTGTTGCTACTTTTCTAGGTTACAGAGCATATTGTGATACGAGCTGAAACGAAGTTATACGCACACTTATTCGAATCGACCGTCATGGGAGAAAGTGAGCATTACTACATGCTTACCTCAAATGCTACCTATATTTTTATTAATATTTCCTTGTGTATGCACTGATGTTTGCATTATATTTTCTGTGAAATGCCCTGCCATGACACTCCTTCACTCACAGTCAGTGAGGGTGGATGCACATGGTCGTAATGAACGTAGACGTGCAGAACTCACGCAAGATAAGTTATACAGGAAAGTACATTGCCATTTGCCAGTTACAAAAATACTTAGGTACGTACTTCCTATACTATCTAGGAAAGCCGGAGAACGGCGGGTATACAGCCGTTGATAAATTATTTACGACTGACAAGAAACAGCGTGACTTGAGTGATGTTTTAAGATACAAGCAGATAATGGAAAACGCTTTCTAAACTAAATCTATTAGCACTTAACTCTGAGTAGAATGGAAAGGAATTTCGCTGAAGAATTTCTTGCACAAACTAAACAAATAAAGTTTTAAGTCACTTCTTCATTCGAATCGTCAGTACAAATAAACAGTGAAACTGTGGAATGAGTATATTTGGTTAATATATATGAGCTGTGTGACACTCTCATGCTGTCTGTCTACTATACTCTTCCTTCAGCAATGGATTTAACGAATAAGTTGCTTGTTTAACTTCTGCTACTGTTTAATCAACTTTTGTGTAACAATGAATCAGGAATTTGGCAGAAATTTACATTTTCTTAATTGGAAGAGAACTAAATCAGAATAAATGGGTGGGATCCCAATGTAGAACAGGAAATACAGTCAAAATTTGAGATACCAAACAGTGACAAGTTTAGTAGCAGGGACAACCAGACACAGAGCAAAAATCGTCATTGATTCAACTATTCAATTGAATTCATCGAGTCTGACTACTAGGTGGGTGCTCAGTGTGCAAGGTGGTTCGTTCAGCGATACGATATGTAATGTGACGAGATATGTAAAGTAATATTTAGTAGTGAACAATAAACTGTACCTGAAATTTCCCCCATCATAGCCAAGAATTGTAGGATGGGTCGTAAAAGTCATGAAATCCGATTTCGCATAGTTTTGTAATCTATGTTTACATATGTGCCGAGGAAGCTGTTCAAGCACAAAAACAACTTGAATTCACTTTTGTTTGCTTTCTCTGACTTTGTTTGGCATAGGCTTGTAGTTTGTGTACATGAAGTGGTGTGATCTTAGGCAACTCCACTGTAGTACATAGGCTGATATGATTTCAGTTTGAGTGAGCGAAGCAAATATTATGTGTATTATTCAGATTTGTAGCAAATGGGAACCATCTAGGTCAAATGCATAGTTTCCCTTTGCTTCCGTCCCACTACAAGAGCAATACCATTTAAATACGAAAAAGAAACGAGAGAAAGCCTTCCGAAGGAAGGAGCGCTACGTGGGGCAAGCCAGTCATAAAATACCATACCCATGCAAGTGCCTACTTCCATTATAGTACTATGTAGTAGTGTCTACTGCACGTACGGAGACATACAACCGGGAGGGAACCGTACAGCAGCCCGTACTCTTCGTTTCGCAGCAATAAGAAAAATTGACGGCTGCCCGCATGCTGTATTACTTTGGAAAATTTTCCATGTACTCTGAACTGCATTTCTGGTGAAGGGCACGTTCAACGATTTCTTATTGCTTCTGAACCGATAGTACGGTTTGTTACTACATACTANACGGTTTGTTACTACATACTACATAGATGTGTTATATATTGTGCCTACGCTATTTGTATATACTTACAATATGTGCCTTCGGTACGGTATACTTATCTGGAAGATCTTGTAGACACAATATAGAGAATGCAGTAAAATATAGCAAACGCAATCCAAAGCCGTCAGTACATTAAGTACGTTCCGTTTCGATACTTTGACGTTCATTGCAATGTAATGCCATGTCTGCATAATAGTTCAGCATAAGACAATACACTAACTATAAGTAAGTGCAAGCATCCCAAACGCATTACATTATTACAGCAGGGAGCGAGTAGCCTTGCTTCGCTACAGGAAGTGTCTGTCTGAGAGTGCAGCCATTGTAAATCTAAATCCACTACGGGTAGGGAGCACTAACGTAATCTAAATGTGATACTAGGATGCGATTTTCTCCATGCCAAGTCATGTAATGTAATCGTGAAAAACGTCCAAGCACAATATAAGCGACAGACAGAATCAGAGAAAGTATATGGAACTATACTAGCTGTTATTACAACGCATCGTAGTAAGACTCCAAGTGAGACTTCTTAACAATGAATTGATTGTACACACACATTTAGTACTGCTGTATACTCGTACATTACGTAGGAGTGGACGTTTCGCTGATATTTCATGAGAGCCTATCCAAGTTTTTCTACCGAAAATTGTATACTTTATTGTACACACTTATGTAATAGACATTGTGTCGAAAGGGCTACATAATAGAGGGAAAAAAGCGAAATGACTCCACCCGCACACGCCCATGAAATTCTAATGCGAACCCATTTAAGAAGGGAGATCTGCGTTTTTAGTCGTTTATTCGTAAAAGTTGGCGGTTGGCCCAATTCTTGCACTGCAACTGTATAACACATGCCGTTTTATTGAATAGGGGCGGGGTATGCTTTCACATGTCCTTACCGTTGTTAATACAAATATATTACACCACTTAAAGAGTAGTACGTAGTATAGTAATAAATGCATTCACACATATGAAGCATATAGGGAGTAAAATAACTACCATGTTCTTTTCCCTTCTGGGGAAACAAATTTACACAGGGCGATGGAAATTCGACAGTGGGCTTTACATTGTGTCAAGATAACGAATAACCACCAGACAGCCTATTAAAGCCAACAACTTTGAATTTGTCATTCAGAAATTATTCAATTGAATTCATATCACAACCAGTCAAATTAGACGAACGTTACAGTTTTCATATCCCAGACCTGTGAATTAGTTTCATCACTCACACAAACCAAAAGTGAGGAAATCTTTCGACGAAAATTATGAATTCCGAAAAACGCATTTCCATTTGCAAAGTTGTGTGGACTGGAAGTTCTTAAAGCACATATAAAAGTACAAGAAGAATATAGAGATATGGGTAGGTATTTGATTAATGCTCAACTTCACTTTGTAACCACATTTCACAAAGTGGTACGAACTAACCGTGCACTATTGTATAGTAGGTTTATGTCTTTGCTAAAATATACCATTGTCTTCGGAAGTTTAAAAGTCTAGAGGGAATCAGATCTAATTTATGAAACAAGACATTTAAACGTACATAGAATATAGATTTCCTCTTCACCCTGTAGAAAAGAGGCAGAATGTGAGTTTACTGCAATGCCGCTCCTGCATCTCATAATTCTCTGCGGAAGTACTGCGTAAGGAAAAGCCGGGTAGCATATGTGTGCCCATTTAAAATTCAAATATATCTACTTAACTTTATTACACGAGAGTTAAGTCAAGTTAGCCACATTTATGGATTTACGCTTAACAATTCTACCTACTTACATATAGACGAGTCTGTGTAGAGTGTTGTACACAGTGACTACGGAACCAGGAGGTTTTCCATTGTGTTCTACAGACTACAGATATGTATTTACGACGAGGACAATCTTCTCTATTACACTAATGGAATTTCACGTCCTTGGTCCTTGCCCAACATAAGAGTTCCTTCCTAGATCTGAATTCTCTGCCACGTAATACTTGTACCTCATGAATTCAGTATTATGCCGTTTAGCGTAAACGTAACGTAAACGATTCACATAAAAAGTCGTACAGTAAGTAACGCACGTTTTTGGTGGAATTGTGAGAGTGAGAATTTCCCATTGTTTAACCTACTGATAACACAACCAATTCGATTTTGTCCGTCAGATGTCGCATTGTCATTTTCTCAATGTGGATGTTGCCACAATTTCACACTTACATGTAACAAAAAAGTGTATCTAATAATATATACTATATGATGCCCAATCTCTACCAAACCACCACCCACAGTCCTTAATGTAACGTTTTTGCCGCACAACAGCCACATGTACATTAGACACGAAGTCAATATTTCTCTTGAGTTTCCATCATTTTTTTTTCTACTCATTGCAACAATCTCACACTGTTAGTATATCACAGTATGTACAAATACCGAGACAGAATACAAAAACCTCGCTGGTTGCCAAAAAACTTTATAGGGCCGTACGTCTCCGAACTACAGATTGATCTTGCCTCATTCTATTGTACTGTGACTGTGACGTTCGGGTTGGAAGGTGCAAGAAAAAATCTAGTGGGAAATTCTCCCATCAGCTTTCGGTAAGTCAGTCAATATATTTAGTACGACATTCTATTATGTATAGAGAGAATAGTGTGTGCAAGGTTTTCCTTGTATCTCGAAAGTCAAATCTGTGTAACTTTGCTTCATTGGAGAAAGTATAGCTATGGTTTGGAATCATTGCCGGTTTTGTGACCTCTTTTACGTCCCAGTTACAAAGAGGAGACGAGCTATCGGATAAAAATATTTTTAAGGATGCTGCACTTATATTACACTACAACATACATATGTATATAACGAATTGTTGAAAGAGCATCAAACAGGAGAGAGGAAAACCGTACAAAGAGATAGCGCATAAGACCGCAACGTCACGCTGCTCGTCAGACTTGTCTACCTTTATACATAGAATACAATAAACGTCCAATAAGGACTTCCCTCCAAAGGATGTCGGCAAACAATTTTCCTTTGCTTCTTCCGCATCACATGCAGCTTTATTTAGCAGAAAAGGGGATTTCACTGCAATTTTTGTTATATTTGCGTAATAAATATTTGTTTTTCTGTTCAAAAAACTTATTGCGTGGTCCTGTCTCGCTTTCATCTGACTGTCCGACAACACACCATACATATACATACAATACTAACATATCGAGCAAACAAGGTTTTCAAGATTAATATCCAAGACAAGAAACAAAGCTTTGTGACTTGAGCTACGTAAGGGGAAGAGAATCATCTTGTTCTTTCAAGTTTGTTTCATTCTTTTTCTACACCGTTACAGCAGCCAACAAGAGTAGAGTAAAAGTACAATGGTGGAACAAATACCATCATCACATCACATCAAGTCTGATAACATCAAGGAGAGGTGGAGGCGAAACGAGGACGAACACCAGCCAACTTACTGCTGCTACTACATATACCTATTTGGTTAGAGCTTATACTCAGGCAGAGATAGATAGAGTAGAGACCGCAGTATAGCGACTATGAAGACGGAACTTAAACTAAACCTGCAGACAAGACATTCGAATAAACGTTGGGAAAGGTTGCTCATCTCGTGTTGTAGTGTGTTCAGAGAAAAGGAACGAAAACCGAAGATAAATTGAAGTTGGTCTACAAATAAACTGGATACACTCACTTATACAACGCATTCAAGTCGACACGGGTTGACTGTACTTTGTACCTACTGTTACGGAGGAGCAGGCCACATATTATATACTTTTTGTGAGAGAGTTTCTGTGAGCCTTCTGTGTGATGCCTGGTACTCGACTCGACTCGACTGCACTACCACACCGTGTAATGGATGTGTGTGCTTTCCCTTTGTAAGACGAGAGGAAGAGTTAAGAAGTTCAGAGTAAGGCCATCCAATATCTCCATTGGAAGATATCCTCCACCTATACTTACACTTAAAATGTGTACACTGTAGCACAAGCAGTTTGCAGGCTGAACGAGTACCTTCACAGGGTATGACGGGCAGAGACTAATATCACATCTCTTAACATAGCGCATTGTCACTAGGTGACTACAAAGCATGTGACTGTAGACTTTAGGGGGCAGGACGCAGCACGAGACGACAAATAGTATTCTACGTCTCATTAATTTTGCACTTTGGTTCATATTGAGTGACAGCTACATATATACCAGTACAGAATATCTGTAGTAGCTACTCGTACGCAAATGACTCAAATATAGATTATAATTCTTATTTCGACTACACTTCCTTTTCGACTGGGGATCAGGTTACGTGGCTGAAGTGTCGAGTGCAAATAGCGATCTAATGGAGACACGAGCTACCGGGGTAATTTACATTTCCCTTGGTTTCCATCTCTAAGGCATTCTGTCATTTTAGTAATATGTGGCGGCTTTTGAAGTCTACGGTTTTTTGAAGATACATTGTGTATTCTGCATTAAGGCACTATCGGATAACTATTCATGTCGTTATGAAAATGCTAGTAGGATTGGGTGGACTGAGTTAGCAGAAAAGCTGACAGTTAAGAAAAAACTCATCCTTTTCTTGTTGAGTCTGGTGACATACAAAAAGTGACAATATATCCAGTAGCAGCTACTTTCGCTATGTGTTAACCAACTTTGTAGTGATGTGTGTGTGCATAGGAGAGTGTATGGTTACAGGGTAGATATGAATTTCATTGTGTTGCGTAAAAGTAACAGTGTGCGAGATTGTTAGTGACTGTCTCTAGTTGCGCACTGGCGCTCTGGTGTTACCACTAACCATTACCGAGTGCAGACACATAATAGAAGTGAAAGCGGAGAAAGTAAGTAGGTACATTGAAAAATTCCCACTGAGATAACTAAACGTTATGGTATTGCAGACAATGTATGTTATGCAACGAGGGCAATGGGAGAACATGAAAGAAAATTGAAAAAAGCTGACATTGTTCCATTCAAGAAGGAAATTTTAAAACCTGCTTGTTCAGCTCAGGTAGGTGATACCGCGCCACAGAATATTTACAACGGTGTGCCAGTTTTAGGACTGTTCCAATAGTAGGAAGAAAAGGCTGTGCATGACGACACTTATTTCTACAATAGGTACAAAGGGCCAAAAGATTTACGTTGTTTACTCACTTTTAACAGTAAAGAAGACATGTACACTAGACACTCACTGGCTAGACGCAGCCAGACACTCCAATATATAACAAAGCTGTAGAGTCTCTAGTAAATACAATCTATATCATACAGCAACGACGGTGGATAGTGCGGTGCACTACTGGTGAAAGTCTTATAGCTTCAAGAAATAATCAATAAACCGAGTTTTTGGGCTACAAACATTCTCCGTTTTTGCATTACATTGCATTCCATGTACCTACCAGACCTTACTTGCAATGCTACAATGGACTACACAGGCAACCATCCCAGTTTTCCTGAGATGGAGATGTAATTCACATTCTGTCAAAAAAATGGAAATCTCCAGCTGCATTTTGCGAAATAATATATAGTATTATTTACTTAGGAAGTGGGTTTAACTTTTGCTGACAAAACTACTTGCATACTATTTACGCTGCATTAGCAAACCTCTATCTATTACTACTATCTGTACGCACTACTACGTATAAGGCGTAACTTGAACGAGAGTAGATTGGACGAGGGAGAATTATAAAAGTTCTCCTAGAAAATATTGAAATTTTTCAATAGAAAACTATGAAAACTACAAATATAATATGTTATGCATGATTCATTCGGGTATCTAAGAGAGAGAAAATATCTTAATGCACATATATCGCCTTCTTATGAATAAAACCGACTGAATTTGACAACTAAGTACATATTAACATAGATACATACACAAAACAAGTTTACCAGAATTGCCTTTTGTGACTCCTAGAAAGAGTAACGTATTTGTTTTCTTTTGGTCTTTCTTGGTTCCCGTTCTAGGATTCCAACGTTAGGGCCTGAGGTACTCAACGGCGTATTCATTAAATCGCGATAATTATACAGTGAAACAGCTATAATTACGTAATGAATACGTGTAAGACACAGGCACACACACTCTTTTGGGAAGGAGTAGTATAAGGATCTTGGTGATTGATCAAAGCATTGCAAATTTCCCAAATTTTAAATGAATTGTTCCTACCATTTGAGTTTCAAATTATCGCATTTCCGATTGAAAATTTGTCTACTTTGTGTATGTATGCAATTCAACTTCAGATTTTGAGGATTTCAAAAGTAGCAGCAAATGGCGATGTCACACTCATGTTGTTACTCATTTTGTTGAGGATCTCCTTTTGATGCAGCTTTATCATATAGTTGTAAAGAGTTGAGTTTATATCGAATATGCATACACGAGTTGAACTGAATGTGTCACAGAAGTATCATTTTATATGTAAATGCATGCAGACTCAGCCGTTTCTTGATGCTTCATAAAAAGTTCCAGATTTCTTTATGTACGTCTTTCAGACATCTCTTATTCTTATATGTATAGTATATTCTACCATTTTGAAATATGACTCAAGTGCAAATGTAACGACCTCTCATTCAAATAAATAGGAAAAAAAGTGTTGCGTGCGAGTCCATGGAAGGTATAATATTTTGAATCCAGTTTTTACAGACCACTATGTAAATTCTAGTAATAAAATATTTTCCTAGATAGGCAACTCAACAGTGAAACAAATTAAGTACATGATTTGCATTTTCTAAATAATTTCTTCTAACTACTTTGGTTGTAACAACGAGTAGGTTTACTTACTCACTCACTCACTTACTAAAGACTAAAGACTTGTACGTATTCATGAATAAATGCTTTTAAAACCACTTTTAAAACCACACGTAATTTTGCAACTAATCAAAGTATTGAGAGTAAACCTTTACATTTCACTTTGATTAAAAAGGGTAGGGCACATCTTTTGTTTTAAAACCAGGAAACGGACCAATTGAATTTATTGAATACCTATATTATATAATGTCATTTTATGATTTACGTACACTGGCCTCCTAGCATAAAGAGGTACATCTTACTCGCCTGATTTTTACACAAAGAATACTTAATTGCATTTATTTACCTATATTGTATCAAGTTGGAAAACTGAGTCAAATTTAATACTGAATGAATTATTGGTGAAACACGAGGCATTCATTATTGAATTTTCAGTCTTATTCTCGAGCTTTCCTTAGCATACCGTTAACTTCATCAGGAGAAAAAATATAATGATGAGAAGTAGCTACTTAAGCAATATCTGAGAGAGATAACAATTCATCGTTCGTTCACATTAATGAAATAAAAATTATTGTTAAACAACTGAACCTTTGCGGGACACTTAATAATTTTGAATTCACTTTTGTAGTGGCACTTTGAGTTATTTGGTATATCAGCGATAACAGCAACGTCACAAAATGTTAAGGAACAGTAGGTAATTAAGCTCCTCCTTATTGTCGCATTGTTCACTCGGCATTTTACATTATTTCTGTGCACTGTAAGAACACTACATAATTATAATGATGTTGCTGAGACCATAAAACTGCGCAAACAGAATGAAAAACAAGCTAGCGAATTAACCAGGTCAATTTGACTCCATAGAGTCAATTAACGTTAACAAAGCTAACTCAATTTTATCAGAAATCGATACTTATTTAGTTAGGAACTAAATAGTAAAATGTGTAAACATGTTCAAAAGGCTGTACAATTCAAACTTACACAATATGCAAAAAAAATCATTGAAGCTGCATGTAGTCTGTAGCCGCTAATGGCACTTATTGTCCCTTTGTATGCATAAATTAAATCATCGCAGGGAAATTTCACCACCCATAGACTTTGAGGAATAGCCGCTCAGACTAATGATTTTCACAAATGACGGTTTTACCGTTCCTATGCGTCTAACTAACATTAATAGTATTATTGTAGTAAACATTATAATATATTTGATACCCCATTATTAGTGTACAGGACAGAATCGATATGCTGGAACTCACAAGGGAACTACTCGGGATGCAATTGAAATTTTGTAAATCGGATTGCACCATTGGAAAGAGCGTGAAAAACTGCGTCAGGTACG
>JABASC010004806.1:0-11242 GCA_019776185.1 Plutomurus gul | reverse complement strand
GGATGGACTCCATTTTTACACTATTGTTTTCAAGATGATGCGCTGAAGAGATTATCCAAGAAGCGCTTTAAGCAATTAACAGCGTTTCCCCTTAAAATGCGTGAAGATCCTTCCAATGATGTTTTTCCTATTTTATTGGGAGTTTTCGGCGAGTAAGATGAGTTGTGCTGCAGGACTGCGTGTGCAACAACCATTTAAAAAAATTCTTAAAAACATTTACCTAATCTTTCGGTAGTACCTACTACTGAATTGTATAATTACGTGATATTTGCATTCATTATCTAAATAGATGGATGACAAAACACACAAAATTTCGTGTCAAAATTTTGAAAAATGGCCGAGTTGAAATTTTTCGCGATTTACTTTGACTTCCTGTAACTTTTGTTGTTACCGTATGCCAAAGTCGGGCCAAAACGGCTAAAATTTTTGTGTGACATAAATTTGACATGTGCTACAATCCGGCAATTGTAAAAGTGGTACCTTATCGATGAAAAACTACCCCATATATTAAAAGCATAGAGAAAAAAATCGAGCATTGCACACAGTGTGTAGTGTGGTGTGGGGTCCCACTACACGAATATATAGTTGAAATTCCGAAATCGGATGGGCACTTAAAAATGTCTTCTTACAGGAATGTCTGTAAAAGTAAGCTAATCAAGCTAACATTTCATTTTATATATTTACTTTCCTATAAAATGGTAAAATGTCCCCCTTTCACTTGGTAGAAATTTTGTTCATTTACTGTTTTTCACTAAAATTTAGCCGAAATGGTAATTTTTCCCCCTTTGGCTCTTTTTGAAAATATGGTCACCCTGCACTGACTACGAAGTGAAAGTAGTATATTAGCATGGATCTAGTATTCATCAGTATCAGTAATTAATTAAATTGATCATTGGTTGAGTTGAACTGTTTGAGGTCTGTGGGTATTCTACAAAGAGACACTTGCAAAATCTTGGAGATATCCTTGATACTCGCGGATTCCACTTTAAAGCATTCGGCTCAAGTGTGACACTTGTTCGTCAACTGTGCAAGTAATTTTTGTGTACTTTTAGTTTTTCACTTTTAATTAATCTTGTATAATTTATTTGCAAGAATATCAGTTGGCAATTTTAGTAACGTAATAGGCTTGGCTCTGTTGGCTACAACCTTCAACTGACCGGCATAAAGTAATTGGTTATGCAAAATGCGTTGCGAAGTTGCGATAAATACAAATCCGCAAAGTCAGGTAAAATTTATTTTGTTCGCTATGCTACTTATATGTATGACTCATAATAACATACATATATATATATATCTATTACATCATTTGACACCATTTGACTATCAGCCGCGCGATTGTATACATCAATTACCTTTGTAGATTACCTAAAGGAAGGAAAAACTAGCATTTTTTGGACGGGGACGGGACTTCAAAATGCGAACCCCGAAGTGCGACTGTTCTCAGTGCAAACTCTATGTACGCGTTGCAAAGGATGTTTCAAGTAATATGCTAACATTATTAATTTTATTTAAGATATAGAAAATATTTTTGCCTTTCAAACAAAATTTTGCACATAGAATAGTTGGTTTTATAGTATTCTTACACATGTACGATGTACGCACGTTTTTCGCATTTTGAGTCGCACTTTTCCCGAAAAAATAAATCGAGTTGTTGAACCTGGTGAGGGGATATGAAACAAGTAGGGTCTAAATATTTACTGTGCTCTCAAATCCACGCGCATATATCCGTCTTCTAACAAGTAGCAAGTGAATATCTTAACTGGTCTACATCTACATTCTCACACAAGGCAGTTTTTAAAATTAAACACACCAGGCTGGTTCTATGTAGTCTAAATTCTCACATTGTCTCTTCGCAGTTGACGCTCCACATTGCACTGGCTGAAACCAATGAAATAAAGCACATCGAACTCTCGGCTAATAAATTATACAGACTTGTCCTTGTGATCTACAAATAATGCGGTCCGGTGTACCCCAAATGTTATGTATTTATAACCACAGAAACTTAATTTGAAGGGTGGAAATCCTTATGGTCTTTGGTAAAAGAACAATAATGTGAAGGAGTGTTTATTTTAAAAAAGGGGAGCTGCATACTGGGTGTTTCATGGTTTCATGAAAATTTTTGAGCGTATTGCTTATCTACACCCGGATCTTTTTTTGACGAGTTTTTTGTTCGATGTGATAGCCCATGTTCTGAACTACAAGTCTGCATCGTTTTTTCCAAGCCGATGTATCATGTGCCCCGAAGAGTGCTTCTTCAGGAGTGACGACGTATTAATCCCGTCCACCCGCCAGGCGAGTTTCATACACCCTTGCGTAGGCCTTCCGATTTTGGATGTGCGACTCTTTCAATGCATGTATTTTGGTTTTCTTTCTCCAAATGTTGGCCAAATCGCATTTAATGACACGCCTGATAGTAGTCGGATTCGAATTGAGCTCTTTCGCCCTTGTCCGAACACTTTTGGGGTTCTCATGAGAGGTCATACACAATAATCGCTTTTCATGGATTTTGTCCTTTCCGCTCTGGGCTGCTTTTTGGGAGGAGTTTTGAGTCTCTGAGCCTTGGATTGCTTTCCCTCACCTTCAAAATTGTTTATTATATAGATTAATGCCAAACTAACGTGATGACCCATCTTTTTTAGTTCGTTTTTTATGACACTTCCACTGTAACCTCGTCTGGAAAAGTCTTTCACTTTCACTTCGAGGGGGGCTGGAGGGGTCACTTTTCAATATTTTTATTTGAAATTTTTACAGTGTACGCTTCTTGAACTGTCTAACAAATGTCGAAAAAACTAAAGGCATAGCTTTTCGCGGGGTAAAGATATGAGCGCTCAAAAAGTTTCATGAAAGGATGAAACAACCTGTAGACAGCTCGATAAACTTGTTATAACAATTCTTTGCGTTTCGAAAGAACTACATAATTAAATAACGTGGCACGCGTAGTAATAGCACCCTTTCCGATTATTTTCGGTTAGTAAAGGTGTCCCTTTTTGACACAAGAACGAAGAACACTGTAGGCTTTTGTAAATATTATTTACATAATTTAAGCCTACACTTTGTTCTTTGGCTGCAACAACAAACAGCTTCTCGAAGATACAGCATTGATCTTTAAAGGGATCCCTTAAAAGTCTATTATTCTAAAGCGTATAAATACGATATATGTACCATCAATCAACTATGATTAATAAAATATACATACATATGTACATACACAAGGCCAAGACATCCAACGGTTTAAAATAAAAACAAATTTTTTGGCTATTCACAGGTAATAGCAATGAATACAATCTGGAGGACGCGGAAAAGGCATACTATTTCCAACATCGTGAATACCAGGTATATGTGTGTGTGATTAACAAATTCCACTTTATACAGCCTGCTTTCAATTTTGAAAATGCTGTTATTTATTTTCGTGTCATAGTAAAAANCTGTTATTTATTTTCGTGTCATAGTAAAAAGATTTCAAAGTTTAAATTCTGGTGAACTCCACAACACAATACACCACAACGTATGGTAAAAGTAAAGTTCATGTAATTGCGTGTTTGAATAATGAATTTCTTTGTAGCAAGCTTTGTTGAAACTAGCGAAGGAAAAAAACATTATTGCTTGCCTGCCAACGGGAAGTGGAAAAACATTCATTGCTTTGAAGCTAATGCAACACTTTAGCAATGTTCTGCTAACGTAAGATATAAAAATGCGAATATTGATATTAATTCCGTTGAATGTGTGGTAACAACCGGATGATAATGTGATAATAAACAGGGAAGATAAAAAGATATTTTTCGTAGCGAATACCATACCCTTGGTAAATCAACAAGCTGCCTTTTTCACACGTCATACTTCCCTAAAAGTGAGGCATATTACTGGAGATATGGAAGTTGACTACTGGTCGGAGGAAAAGTGGAGATGTATTATAGAAGGTTTTCATGTAAGCGGAACCTTGTGTTCTCATTTATATTGTGTGGATACGTGATACATAAATGAATATAAAGCTAAAACTTTTCTTTTTACATGCTTCAGATTATGGTAATGACGGCACAGATATTTCTTAACTTGCTTCGTCATGGGTATGTGAAATTTCGTCAGATGGCTTTGATAGTGTTTGATGAATGTCATCATGGTGTCAAAGAGCATCCAATGAATCAGGTAAGCCATCGAAAATAATCAATTGTCAATCTGTCTTTTGTAATAATCATTGCTAGTTTATTGCAGAATCCAGACGTAAACAAGCAAACGCAAATAACATTATGGCTATGTCAAAAAAATTGCATTTGCTTGTTGTTTGTTCATGTTAGTTTAGTAGTACCATTATGTACATGTAACACAACATTGCACGACACAAAATTAGTACTTGCGTTACATATTTACACAAAGTGTAAAGGAATAGTGTTCCGGAGATTTTAGTCATGAAAAGATTGTTCAAATTGTTTTCAGATTATGCGTGAGTATCATCGGACGAAACAAGACGATCCCAATTACTCATTACCACGCATTTTAGGTTTATCCGCAACTATCATAAAAGGGAATTGCAAACCTAACGAAGTAGTTCAACGTGTCAAGGAGCTTGAAGGCATAATGGATTCTCTTGCTGTGACCTACGAGGATTATGAAGAAGTTATGCAGTAAATTCACCGTTTCTTGCAATCTTTTTAGAAATACTTTGTCTTGTTGAATATAGATTTTGATTTGAATAGTATCAGTCTACAGATTTATACGTAATACGTCGCACCAATCGCTTTAATATAAGAGCGATTCATTGGCGCGATGAATTTCATCTTTTGATTATTTAGTATATATGCATGTAAACTATTTTATTTCAGGCATTCTACAAATGCAAAAGTAGATCCTGTGGTTGTGTCAGACAGTAGAAACGATGACTGGTATCCTACATATTTAATAGAAGAAATCAAGCAGTATTCTAAGGAACTTCAAAAGTTTCGGAATGAGAGAAGGAAGCAAAAGGCTTTAATGGTCGCTAATTTTCCAATTGATGGTATTCATACTACTTTAAGAAATGCCAATAACGTGTACTTGACATATAAGAAACCAAGTCCTGGAGATCTCAAAGTTGCTGTAGACGATGTACATCACGCTTATGAAGAATTAGGTTACTAATATAATGCCTTCACAGAAAACATGTTTTAACACCTGAAATAAATAATGTTAATGCCCATGATCTGATCTTAAACAGGACCGTTCTGTGCAGTGATTGCCATTAATTTACGCCTAGCCTTTATTGAATTCAGTTTAATGGATCTCAATAACGAAGGAGTCAAAAAATGGTATCGAACCATCAAAGCATTTTTCATTCGTATGAGGTACATTTTGTTTCATGTGATGAAAGAAAGAAGATTCTAAATATATAATGCACTCTTTAACACAACATTATTCTTGGTTGCACTATAGAGAAATTCTACTTGAAATAATGCGGTCCCATCCAGAAAACGAAAGAGTAATTACTTACATTTCACCAAAATTAAAACAATTGGTCGCCATCATCTGTCGATTTCGGTAATACATAATATTTCACCACCATGGAATATGGAATACACCCGACAAGAAACAGTAGCAAATCATTACATGCATTCCTTATTTCATAATTTTGTCAATTTGTATTACTATCCAGCGATAGTGAGACGGATACCCTAACATCTGATAAAACTGACAACAGTTTATGTGGACTAGTTTTTGTCGACCGCAGAGCTACCGCACAAGTTTTAGCCTGGTATTTGAAGGTTGTATTCAGTTAATAAAATTATATTTCCTCAACCATTTTAATATTTTCACAAGTTAAAGTTGATAATTTATTGACATTTCAGGACCTATCAGCATATGAATCAACAACTGAATCCAACTCGTACAAGTTCATTCGAGCTAATTTTGTCGTGGGCACAAGCAGATGCCCTTTTGAGACTGTGGAAAGTAGAGTTTACGCAAAAAAGCAAACTGAAACCATAAATAAGTAATAGCAATTTGTCCCAGTACAATAAGTTCTAGAAACGTGGAATAGAAAAACCCTTACAATTACAGTTTTATGTGAAGGTTTCGGAAAAAAACTTTTAATATACTAACCGCCACAAGTGTCCTGGAGGAAGGAATTGATGTACCAAGTTGCAATATCGTTGTACGATTTGACCCCATTTCTACTTACACTTCATACATACAATCGATGGGAAGGGCAAGAATGAAAGATGCATCGTTCATAATGTTGTTAACTCCAGAAAATCAATGGAAGGAACGTGAAAAAATCGAAACCTTCAAAAGGATTCGTGATTGTTTGGTCAGCCATTTACGCAGTCAAGTAATGAAAGTAGATCACGAAGAGACAAACAGTGAAGCTGTGTTTCCTAAGGATCAAGTTCCTCCTCTTTGCCCGGGTGAGACTCCTGACTCCCCAAAAGTAACGATGGACTCTGCTGCAGAAGTCATTGACAGGTTTGTTTTGCCATTTAACTTTTTTTTACTACATACGTTTAGATTCTTTAAAGTCACATTGTTGAGCACTTTTTCATTATAGACATTGCATGTTGTTGCCTTGCGATGGGGTATCGACACTGCAAACAATATCGTGGTTTCAAGGTCTTTTAAATGGAACCTTCCAAGCGTATCTGAAGTTACCAGTAAATAGCGTAGTGAAGCAGGTCGTTGAAGTATGCTAATACTTAATTAATTACATATAAAAAATTGATTGTGTACTTGATTAGACCAAAAATTACAATTTAATTGTCCATCAAGGGAATTCCAATGAAAACCAAAGAACTCGCTAAACAGGCAGTGTATTTAGAAGGAGCCAAAAAGCTTTACGAAGCTGGTGCTTTGGATGAAAATCTGATTGCAGTGCATCCCACATTCCCGGCAAAAGTTGAAGCATTTTTCAACATCTTAACTCCTAATAATTTCGTTAGAAATGAAACCGAAGAAGGAGAGATTTTCGAAATAAAAGCAGATTGGTATTCCAAAAGGGTAAGACAATTTTTTTGAATAAAGAAATTAACCCGGCCAAGAAATTAAAGTGCCTTAAGGATTAATTACTTTTCCTGTATTCTAAGATTCCGAGATTTTTCTCTGAAGAACACGCGTTAAACTTTGGAAGTACATATAATGTTGTCCATATTCACATTGAAATGACAAAACCTGCAGAACAGTACAAGTGGAAAAATCTTTTCAACATTCAGGACAAAAATGTGGGCTTTGGATTGATAACTGCCAATGAACTTCCTGATGTATGGATTCAAAAATGTTGCACTTAATAAAGATTTGACTGCCGATAATAGTGTAGTTTATTATTTGCAAGCAGATTGGCTCTTTTCCGCTCTACGGAGGATTTGGCCGTTTATCCGTTTCTCTGAAGACTTCAAATATTAAAGTTAACTTGGAGAAACAATACTTTTACAAGTTAAAGGAATTCCAAGAGTTTGCGTTTGAACGTGTGTTAGGATTGCAGCACCCTTTATTCAGAAAACTGAATCGTCCTTGTTTCATGGTCGTGCCCCTGATAAACAGTACGACAATGTAATCGTAATATTCGTTCTAAATCAATTGAATATTTGCATAAAAATTGTAATTGGTTTTTTTTAGATAATGGTCATTGGACCATTTATGACGATGTTTTAGAAAAGATCTACACAATCACTTCATGTCAAAGAATGAGACCTCCAGCAAATGCAAGAACAAATAGTTCCGATCGGTTTGTTCCAAAATTTCCAAGAGTCGATTATAAGGCAAAATATGAAAATGCAATTGTATTAACATGGTATAAAAAGCCAAAACCAGTAAGTTTCAAACAATTTTCAATTGTAAAAAGAACTGGATTTTATGTCCGCGGCAGTTGACGTTTATTTTCTATGCAGCTTTATTTCGTGGACTCTGTGGAAGAAAACATGACTCCATTGACGCCGTTTTACGACGGAAATTATACAAACTATCAGAATTTCTATGAATGTTACTACAAACAAAAAATTTCTGACAAATATCAGCCATTGCTCAAATGCAAGCTTGCGGGCTTAGGGGACATTGCGGGAAGAAAAGGACAGACGAATTATTTGCTCGAGAAGTATGCGAAAGAGGAAGAATTTCCTATTTATTTGGTACCCGAATTGTGTCACATTCTTCCAGTCCCAGCCTCTTTGATTGTACAGTTAAAGCTGGTTCCAAGCATTCTACACCGGATGTCCCGTCTTCTTCTAGCAAAAGAAATACTGATTGATGTGGGAAAGACTTGCAATTGGAAAGGAGCTCTTTCTAGTGAGCGAACCCATTTGGAGAAGCAGTTGAATATTCTATCAATGACCCAGGAAAATCAAAAAATAGATGAAGAAAATCGACGTGAAAAAAGAAAAGAAATCCGAAATCGTATTAAACCGAAGCAAAAGGCCATTATCGAAAAACTAATAGGAAACCGAGAGCTGCAGTATGAGTTCATTCATCCAAATAAAATCACTGTCAAAGATATTAAACTTTTTCACGAAGCTGTATCGTCACAACACTCGGCAAAGAAATTAACCATTGAAAACGACATAGAAATCATCGACGCTGAGCTAACATCATCATACAAAATGGGTAATTGATATTATGATATTAGGGTTTTTATACATAAATCTTTAAGTATTAGTGCCAACAAAATAATTTTCTGAACTCAGACCTTCCAAGCCTCGACGAAATAAATTTGCCATTGATGGACGTAATGATGGACTTTGAGAATCATTCAGGACCTACTGAAATGTCAATTATGGAAGTAAGTATAAGATTTTCAGTACGTATTCATCACGTAAACCATGTGTATGATTAATGGGATTACAAAAAATGTTAATATAATTTAATAATTTCAGGCTATATCTATAAAGAATTCCAAAGAAGGCATTTCAAATCAACGTTATGTTGTCATCGGAAGATCTTTTCTTAATTACGCCGTATCTGCATATTGTTTTTCAAATTTTCCTCTATGGAGTGAACCTTTGATGTGCCAATTAAGAAACAGACTGTTGAGTATACAGTGTCTCTGTGCTGTTGCAAAGAAACAACATATTGCTGAAATTCTGGCTGGGAGCGTTTTCTTTCCCAATGACTCCTGGACTCCTCCAGGTTTCAAATTAAAAGATGGCCTCGGAGAAATCGCGGCTGAGGAAAAGGTCCACTTGGGAGTTTACGATGAAATCATAAAGGATATTGAGGTATTTAGTTTGGGATAGATCGTTTCGATTTTGAATCATTTATCTTTTAACTGCTATTTAAAAATAATTAGAATTTTAAATGTTCATGATTTGTCACTGTTGTTTACATAAAATTTGAAGCAAAAAAGTCAGGAGGAGTTAAGAACCTACGTCCAAGCTAATTCCCAGTCAGTTTTGCAGTCTTCAAAAGCTGGAACCAAAGACCAACCTCCTGTAATGAAGCGCTCCACCTACACCCATGCTGAAATCTCTGATGTTAGCATGGTAAACTGTGTTAATGCAATGGTTGGAACGTTTTTTACACAATGCGGTCCACTTGGAGCCTTCAAATACTTGGAATCGATCAACTTCCGAGCTCCAGATTTAAATGGGAATGATTTGTATTTACAAGAGCGGGTTACTCAAGATGCTAGCGCAAACTGTGAACTGTCGTTATCTGTCTCGAAAGAAATGATTCTAAAACTTCTACCTGGATTGGAAACTTTTGAAAATCTCATAGGTTACCGGTAAGGCCAATTTTAGATGAATTTTCTTGTACTAATAACGAAATTATTGGTGTTCGAACTCTCACTTTGGATTGAGTGATGCAAAAAATGGTCAAGGATTCTATTGTACATACGCTTATTTATTCAATGTGCTGCTGACGATGTGCTCCATTAGGTATTATTTGATTTGCAGATTTAAAAATAAAAAACATATTCTGGACGCCTTATCCCATCCAACATACCCTGCTAACACTATTTCCGATTGCTACCAAAGGCTAGAATTTTTAGGAGATTCTATATTGGGTAAGACCATAATTCCATATTGGGTATCTAAAATATCAATTGGGTACCTCAAACCTCAAATTAAACATAAAATAGGTTGTTAAGTAAATGGTACATCGAACTTCCAATACAAATACAATACAATATTTGCAGATCTCTTGGTGACAAACTATGTGTACTCATCGGACAAATTATCCAGCGATGAGCAGTTGGCCGATATTTGTTCAGCTTTGATCAACAGTGTAACCTATGCTTCTTTAGCCGTGCGTTATGGATTCCACAAGCATCTACTTTCCATGTCACAACCACTGACCGAAATGATTGACAATTTTATAGTCTACCAAGAATCGGTCGAACACCAAGTTGTTGGCCATGTGAGAAGGGAATTTGTATGAATGTGTGTTTAACTAACAATAAGCTAGGAAGATAAAAGTTTTTAAAATGATTGTTTTCATAGTTCACGCTTATAAGTGACGAAGAGTGTTGGGGACCGAAGCATATGGAAGTACCAAAAGTACTTGGTGATTTGTTTGAAGCAGTAGCTGGGGCTATTTACTTGGATAGTAACAAATCGTTAGATACAGTCTGGAAGGTTTACTACCGACTAATGCAAAATGAAATAGGTTGGAAAAGATTTTTCTTTTTACGAAAATCTTTCACAATGGACTTATTATTTTCATTTTTAATAATTTATTTAGACAACTTTTTTGAAGAAGTTCCAAAATCTCCGATTCGTGAACTTAAAGAGAAATTTGGTGATGAGATTTCGTTCAAGTAAGCAAGCTTTGATACATCTTACACCTTAGTCTCTGTTTATAAGAATAATTATTGCAATATTAAGTCGGACTTATACATCGCAGGAAAGTGAGTAGCAAAAAAATCAGAGCTCGTGGACGGAATAAATGCGAAATTTCAATCGGGCGGTATGGGAATTATTTTGGTTGTGGAACTAACGTTGATAGAGCAAAATTTGCTGCTACAAAACTTGCCCTGAAATTGTTAAAAGAAGAGGATTCATTTACAGCACAACTGGGATCATCGAATACTGTAATGTTGATGATGTGATCTCCACTTTTTATCACGTCTGCATCAACTTTACTCATCGGTGATTTTTTCTTTACTATTCGTAATACAATTTTAAGTGTGATATTTCTAGTTTAGTACTAAAGTTCTCATTTTTAATACATTATTATGTAAGACTGTCCATGTGTACGTGTGAAATTCCAAATAAATTATGTATACTAAAATTTGGTTATCCACAGCGATCTGATCTATATATTAATCCAATGAAATCGAAGCTTTAATCGA
>JABASC010004805.1:0-11244 GCA_019776185.1 Plutomurus gul | reverse complement strand
TCGCTTCGCCATGTATTTAACAATAAATGTGTGTAAGGAATGTAACTTGAAGGAGTGAACCAACCAATAATGTATTCCTATATGTATCCACTTTATAGTGTATTTATAGTGAACACTGAACACATTTACTATGTCGTGTCTCCCGTCTACTATACGCATATGTATACTTTTAGAGAAAGAATAGCATGTACAATTTGTGCATGTTGGGGTGTGAGTGAATGTGTGATGCTGTGGCAGAGGAGTTGACTGGTCGTGAGTTTAGACTGCAGTCTATACTTTTGCACATACAGTTCTTTCTTTTGGTTTGGTGAGGATTTGACAAATCACACGCAAATCTCATACGCTTCGATTGCATCGAAACAAATCACCAGCCCACTGCTGTGTGCAGTTACAATCAGTGGTAAGTAGGATTGGATTTCGGTGTCTACTGCAGTCAGTGTATTCCGTGGTTCGTGCGGTCCTTGTGGTGCGAGTCGAACGCAGCGTGTCCTTAACACTACTATGCATGTGGCCCAGCGTACGTAGTTCAAACGTTACAGGGATATAGTTAATATAATACATAGAATTAAATTTAGGAACAGGAGAAAGCCAAAAACAATGCAAATGCACTTGACTAGACTATCTTGTGTGGGAAGAGAAAGTATTTCTACCGACCGAGTGAATGGAGAGAAATGAAAGTTTCATTCACTTTTGCAGGCATAGGCAGAGTGAGGTGAGGATAATAATACACGGGCCTAATGGTATTGTGATATAAATTGAAAGTGAATGGATGGACGTGAGTGGAGAAGTGTTGGGGAGAGATATGGTTTTGTGTGAAAGTACTACTATTTATGTACGTGCAGTTTCTGTTCAGGTCTGGGCCTTCCACATCCAATAGAAATACGCGTGAGAGACTGAGAGAAAGTGTCGACTGGTCATATGATTGATTGCCGTCGTAGAATTAAAAGCTTTCCGAATCGGATTTTCCTTTTGCACTCCACTCGACAAAGTGACGCAATGCGTGCAATAGATAGAGAGAGAGAGGAGCCGCGTGCTTTGCCTTCACTAAACGCGAGTTTTGTATTATCAAAGGTAGCGTGCACTCGAATGAATAGATTGTTTAAAGGATTTTCGATTGCTGAAATCACTGCACTAATCTTCACTTCTTCATTACCACGCTGCTTTTGCATGGAACTGCAGTACATAAGTAGTACTCGTAATATTAACATCTTGTACTTCTCTGGAATCTAAAATAATAAATCCTATTATTAATTGTAAAGGGTTACTTTGTACCATAGCACGTAATGTTATGGTGGTAAATAAAGTTTAAATAAATAGAAATATCTAAGAATATCACAATCTTGTATGCATTACCACATGAAGTTAAAAGATTAGTCCTCCATTTGCCTCAAGAAGCGACAAATGAAAGAAGTAATGAGTCACTCAGTAATTACAATCATTCACTCACGTGTGGCTACAAGAAGAGTAGGAGAGAAACGATAAGAATTTCAACTAGAGTTACAAGTCAAGTGTCTATTTCACGCTTCAAGTATCTCACTTATTGTCATGATACTCTTTGCTCTCGTCGCACCAAGAAGGCGATACAATCAGTCGCTTCGGTGCAGAAAGAACCATGGAGTTAAGATCTCAGGTTCTGTTAGGTATATTGTACAAATGCTTCCAAAATGTGTGCGCCAAATAAGACGCTTGTGCGAAGTGAAGACATGAAGTATAAAGTTAGATTGAAGTATTTAGATTACTATACTAATATCACACAATTAGTGAGCATATATTTTAATTCCTAAATATATGTTGATTAGTGATTTTAAAATTGCATAAAAATTGATTTTCGTGAGATGTGATTAAAAGTGCAGATACAGTAGAGATGATATTTCCTTCGTAAAAGCATGCAACAAGAAGGTATGATATTCAGTCAAAGGAATTTAAACGCCTTACAACATCTCTGAATTAAAGTCCTTTTTGTCATTATATATACACGTAGATCACTTAGAAATAGCCTTAATGCATGAAGAAGGTAAAACTTAAAATAAAGTCTGTCAACATTTTGTGTTCTTTGAATGCACATATAAACAAAAGAATAAAATTTATTCTTTTAATGATTGAATTAGCGTTGTTGTGTATATTTCATAATCGATATTTAATAATGAATTTATTGTCTTTGAAGCAACTTTTTATTTCGAACTTTGCTTTGAAATGTGCTAAATCGTACCACAACTTTTTCGTAGTACTCTCCTGCAATAAAATATCTTCGAATGTAAACACAGTAGGTACAGACACTTGAAGAGGGCTGTAATCAGCTTTTAGTGATATAATTATAAGCCATAAATACATATCGTAAGCTCGGGTTCACACACAACCTTCTTATTATTCCATCTTTTCCATTATTACCTAACCGACAGCGGCATTTTATGCTATGTAGCCGAAAGTGAGATATTGACACTATGGGTGGAAACTACCAATGAGAAGATTTCGGGTGGAATCAAAGAAAACTTGCAGACAAATCACTTTCTCAGAAAAAGAACAAGACCATTTTAACTTGGGAATGGGGAAACTATTCTAACTTTGACACTATTGTTCAAAAACACTACGAACAGTAAGAGCTAGGCAAAAATGTTAAAATTGCCTAGCTTGTTTTAATTTGTTACCAGCAGACAAAGAGGCAGAAATTGGAAAAAGTTTCCAGGAGTCAAGTTTTGTTCATAGAACACAACGGATAACCTAATGAGTGAGGAAAGACAAGTCAAAGGGGACATACCGAACATCACAGAAGTTATACGAAAGTCATCAAAAATTACAAGATTGGATTGGAAACGCAATTAGGTAATTCTTCTGCTACATATACATACATATCTTTATACTATTATGAATATATATTAAGAATGAGTCGTATACGGTCGTAATTCTCAAGTTTCTTGCTGACGACGACAATTTGCAAAGTTTTGAATGTACATACTCGAATGCTTATCAGAAAGTATTTCACGTTGGTAAGCAAATTGTAACAAGAAAAAAGTAATAATAGTATTTCCATCAAAATCGAATTGAAGAATTTGTAATTGGATTTCTTAGATTATTATTTTCAATAAACACGTAGATGCAAATCATTCAGTACTTTGTATATTGTACATATCTCAGAATACAAATTCGACAAGAATGTTACGATAGAAATGGTGAAAGGACAAATTGCAGTAGAATTAATGAATTGAGTTGTTAAGCTTGAATAAGAGACCTTCCCGAAATAATTTCGTAATCGTCATGAGGAGCATCTCTTTCATTTCTGTGCTCTGTAACTGCACTCGCACTCAATTTATATTATGGATATACCAGATTATTTTACATGTATGTATATGCTACATGACAGTATTGTGCTGCAAACCCGCGTACATGTGAACGTTCTATACGAAGGCATATGTTACCAAAGTCGTTTTGAATTGTACAAGGTGGTCTATTGTACTGCCAATGTATTGTCCTCTATTATATTAGCTATTATGTGTTGTACTTTCCACTCGGATAGATCATGTTCTGTTATGCAAAGTAAAACTGAAGTTGATATGGCGGAACAAATGTTTCTCTGCTGCTCGTCAAATTACCCTTCCTTCCCCTCCTTTCATTATCCCTTTATCCTTATAGTTGCTGACTTGTTTCTAAGAGTATCCCCTGCAAACTAGTAGTAATAAGGGGAAGTTATATACCTCCTTGATGCAAAATAAGCTAAATAAAAATAAAATGAGAGTGAATTTTTCCCGCTAAATGTTGTGGAAGAGATTCTGGTATAGTGAAATGAAATGAAAGAATTTTCATTTCGCTTTCTTACATGTGAAGTACTAGTAATCTTTATCCTGAGTCTCCCTTCGCATGCAAATACCAACTATCAGTTGTTTTACTGCACTTCTGTGATTAATAGTATTTAGTTACTATTGTTGCATCAATGTTTTCAGGGACACTCTCAGTGTGAATAAAAGAACAATGTGTCAGAACGAATTTTCTTTTTCAGTCGATTTCTTACTCATTCGCCCCTTAGGTACTTCCCTACATATCTATATATAAAAGTGAAGACAATGCCATTTCCCCTTCTTAACAATAGAAGTGATACCTTGAAATTACAGATATACATACTACTAAGCAGTAGGTTATAGTGTGTAAAGCGTGCGGAGTACATGGTGGCAGGAAATAATGGAGTAGTAGCCCTAATCCCGGCAAGCATTTCTATTTAGTCTGAGGCTATTTGTGGAGATTAAAATCTGTAATAGTGCCATTACAATTGCAACGCAATGCTTTGATAGTTACCCGAAGAACTTTTAATGGATGGAGGGGATATTGTCAAATGCAGAGTAAGCACAAGACGACACACGACAGGGACAGACTAATCTAAACGATTTCTCCGACAGAGGAAACTGTTCTGCATGTCTTCCCTTTATTCCTCCACAATAATAATAATAATAATAATACGTATGCACAGTAAACTATAGATTACAAAACACTCTGCATCATCTTGGAATCTTCACGCCACGCTCTAGTACGTACTGGTTACATCACATCATAACTTCGACTACCTATCCATACAAAGTGATGGTGTCTTTACTGTTATGGGTTAGAAGTACGTGTATTCTATTTTGAGCGGCAACTGAACTGCCAGCATTAAGCACAAAGCACAACAAGCCATTCTCCAAACTTCCAACCCCACCCAAGTAAAACAACGAAGAAAAATTGAGTTGTATTTGTAAACACGGACGGAAGCCGGAGCTGAAGCCCAATTTACCATAAAAGGCATAGACAAATATTGTACGTGGGGGCTGCAAGCCTTACTAAAGCGTGCTGGTTTTAGCTGTGTTTATGTGTAATCTATAGACTATAACTGTCAGTGTAGGGAAAAAAAGGATGTGAAAATTTATGGATCTACCTCTTGGCTGAAGAAAAAGTTTGTACTACAAAATACAAAATATAAGTGCCTAGTGGTAAAATAGTATAGCAGTTTGTCTTTGAAAAGCTCTACATCTCTTCTTCAATGTTTTGCTCTTGCAGACTGCACACGGCTAATGTATAAAATGAATGCAGACAGAGTGAGCAAGAGGGTTCATACTTCAAACATTACCTCATAGACTATTGCACCCGTCTTGTTTGCTTTGGCTTTCTCCTCTGCTTTCTTCCTACCATTTCCTTCTTTACTTACTTACACCGCTTCGCCATTCAACTCAGAATAAAAGTTCTTTCTGGGTGCCCCACAGCAAGTCAAGTCAAGACAGACTTGCTTTCTGTAACCCAAACGAGAAAGTGTGTAAAAGTAGGCAACGAACTAATAACTTATTGTCAACTGCGAGATATAAGTTTGCCCCAATACATTTCCTGTACCTATACATTATATAGAAATTAGGAATATTGTTTTAGTGCAGTTCAATAGAATATAGTAGTAAAGTACCCACAGAAAGACATTTACAGATTGAGGGGGCATTCCCGTATCTTGTGAGTTTCTCCAACAGCGTACAGTTAAAAAGAACCACGGAAGCATTCCATGTGGTTTTCACTAGACGCCATACTCAACCTTTGATGTTGCTAGGTATTATGCATTTGTGTGCAGAGACAGTAGAAGTGCAGAGTGCATTGGATGCACTTTGGTAAAAGACATTGCTTTATGCATGTAATATAGCCCGGGAGGACAGGAGGAAGAAAATCTATTTCTCGTACTCGCAAGTATTAATATCCGATAGCAGAGAATAATGCAGCGCAGTGTGTGAAAGTATGTTATAGTGCACAGTCTGGTTACACATAAGTATGTAAGTTAGACGAGGCGAAGCCAAACGAAGCCGCGACGATGGAGATGGATGAGGGGGAAATGGGAAAGAAGTTGATTTGGAATCCGTGTGCGATTCGCACACGCACCACTACTGCTACAAATGCATACAACCACCAAATACTTATATATACACGAATAAAATGGAGAGAGTGAGCGCGAGAGAGAACGGGAGAGAGAGAGTGGATTGACTGAATGAGTGAGTGGGGATGAATGTATAGTACGTTTTCCCATGTTCACGTCTATCCCTTACAATGTAATAGGGATACATGCACAGGTCCTCATCGTTGTCTGTCATTTCATGCTCTTTCTTTTACTTCGTGTTCCCTTCTCGATTCCACGCACAATTCTGAATAGGGAGAGGGAAAGTTACGTGGAGACGCGCCGGCAAAGCAAGGGAAAGTTTTCACAAAAAACTTGCAGGCTCTTCTGTACGGAACGTGTGTGTGCATGAAGACGGGGTAGTGGCTTGTAGGAAGTCGAGAGCAACTTTCATAAATGTTCAAGTTCACTTGTTCCCTCGAAACTCCCTTTTATACATATTTACTTGAAAAGTTATAAGTTTTGTGTGTGTGTGAAGACTGGGTAGTGGCTTGTAGGAAGTCGAGAGCAACTTTCATAAATGTTCAAGTTCACTTGTTCCCTCGAAACTCCCTTTTATACATATTTACTTGAAAAGTTATAAGTTATATGCGTGAAGAAAATACGGAGCTGAAAACAATTTTGTTGATAATCATCTTAATGTTGCGTTCAAATCCAATAGAATTGATATTTGAATACAAATACTACTCATAAGTTATAAGTTTGTTGAAGGAGTAGCTTACCTTCAAAGTGCGCCTCTTTAGTTATAGTTATTAGCAATGTATGTATATACACAGAATTTTCTATGATAGCATGTAATATAATACTTTTAGAATACCTTCGTAAACAATGGGAGAGCACTACTGAAAAGTTAAAGATAAAGTCGATCTATTTTCTACAGTGTAAATGCTTGTACTCTCCATACAAAAGTTAAAAATACCGTCCAAATATCACCACACCCTTCTGCAGCTACGTCAGCAAGTAAACGGTAAAACTACCAATTGAGCACTTAACCGTAATTGCTTGCCTTATCCACAAGTTGGAAATAATCGTGGGTCGAACTAATGCCATTTAGGGTTGAAATGAGGAAGCTATAGGTAAATAAATCATTTCTTTGATGCCTTATGTGTCTTTCTCATTTTAATGTCAATTTTTAAGAATTTAGTGATGCACTTCCTTTCCTCAATATTCCGGAACCGTCTAGGAAATAACTTCTTTTGGGAAAGTCCTAAAATAAAATATTTCCGCTAACAATTTCATCTTGTGAGTAGAAATCCTCTTTTTATCTATTCACTAGTTCACCTTGCTGCAACACTCATTTGAGTTCACATTGTAAATAAATGTGCTTAGAGCTGAGCCAATTTTCTACGATAAGACAGAGTTGCATGGATGTCGCAGCCACGAAAAAGTCCAAAGGAAATCAATAGGAAATTTCCGTCTGTAAATGCAAGTTCCTCCGCGTAACAATAATTCTCTTAGAAAAGGGCACTGCACTTACACTGCGGATTTCTACAGGTACTTTACTTATCTATCCGGGAGACTTCCCATGGACGCCCTTGCCGTCCTGTCACATTACAATATATGTAAGTATTTGGCTCTGCTGTGTTTTGTGAGTGATGTGATAGTGGGACGTCGTGATTTCGATGCGTGCTTTAGAGCACAGAGTTTCAGGCTTGTTTATATGACTCCAGTCACTTCCTCCCATTGCCCTGTCCCATTCATTACAGGAGCTGCTCTCACTCTGTCATTTTGCCATGGCACTGTCTGCTCCACGTCTAACTCTATCTCCCCAATATGGACACAGACGTCAAGCTCTGTTGCTTTCTCTTTCCTTTAATATCCCTTAAGTTGTACAACTGTCTGCACAGTTTCCAGTGGTGGAGTAGTAGTTGCTACAATGTAGTATACAAGGTACAATATCATTTTTTATCTCTAGACTCTTAGTTATATGCCGGGCACTGCTACAGGGACACAATACACAAGTAAAACTTTCACGACAATGCAAATATATTACACCCTGCCTTCTAGAAAGACGAGAGAAAGTTCGATTAGCTTATCATTATAATAATATCAGCGTAACTATATACATAGGAGAAAAAATTATAGGCAACTGCTGAATTTAAATCTACTTAATCAAAAAAGCATACGGAACACCACGTAATATTTACTATAGCTCCTATCTACTGTTATTACTTTCTCTTTTGGATGACAAGGCATTAATCCAATAATGATTTATAGGAGTATAGGCTTGTGATATGTAAGAGCTACTACACGGAACAGATACACTTTAGTGAATAATAAGTAACACTAATAAGAAACTGGAGTAGAGTGGAATGGAGTAACAGTTTGTATTCATAAAGAGCCTCTCATATTTTAGAAACCTGTCTCGTAGCCGTAGTCAGTGGAAGCGAAATGATGAATCCAGCTTTTAATGAAATAATGAGGAGACGAGAAGAGCAACGGAGAATCTTCTCCGTGGAATTTAGATTAATTTCTATTACAGAAGTTATGCATCCGTAGGGGAAACTTCGTTTGTGAATGGGATTAGACAAGTATGAATTAACATGCAGCCCGTATATACTTATGTACATATTAGTAGGCATAACATATTCAGCAGAATTTCTTACTTGGCTCTTGTGTGTTGTGTAAATCTTTATGAATACAGATAAATGCAGTCTCTATGATTTGTGAAGCGACTTGACCTCACCCTACGAGAAAAGTAATGAGTGTTTTCTCGGATGCATTCAGATCATTTCCTTTAAGAGAGACTCTTAAGGTATACGAAATACTTCAAGAGAAGACCAAAGGAGGGGAGGAAGACCGATGAAAAGTCACGATACATTTTGTCTACGAGTTTCAAGAGCAAGTTTGACGTGTCTAGACGACGATGCAGTCCAAAGTCCGTGTCTGTGGAATACAAACAAACGGTAACCAACCGAGTCGAGTCCGTGCACCATACCAAAGACGTAAAATCCGAAATTTCCCTTCGATATGTGTTCTGCAGGAATCACAAAGGGAGCCGAAGGAAAAATAAGTCAAGTCACGGCCATTCTATAGGATACGAGTTTGTATTTACTACCTAATGCTACTATTCGCCATTCAGCGCAGTCTACACTTTACCCTACTGTGTGCAATGCACGTTGGCATTGACTCGTTTGGCTTAGTGGGTCCGGCCGGCTTAACCTAAACCTTGAATGTGAGCTGCTGCACTTAGTTTATGTTGAGATTCTATGTTTAGCAATGTCGTAGTGCGGAGAGGTAAAGTACAGCAATTGCACTGAAAATGGAAATGTCAATAATAAAATAGGCGAGGAAATAAGTTTGTTGGGGCTTGACGGAATTTTATGTGAAAAGTCTAAAGAGTCATTCTAATAAGTAGTATTCTACATGCATTCACGCAGTGAGCACAAGAGAGAAGATTGCATTGTATTGTGTGCCAGTGTAAAAGCTAATAATAATCTAAACTGTAAATTGTTAAGGGGGTTATTTCCTTTTGGGTTATGTTGGCAGCAGTTGGGCTGCTGTTGTCGGTGCTAGCGTGTAATTTTATGGTGCCATGAAGGCTGCTGGGTAAATACAAATACTTCTTGCAGATGTGTTGACGTGGCTTGACTTGACTTTTAAGTACACACAAAGAAAATAAGTTTTAAACATTTTGCATGCACACAATAGAATTCCAATAAAGCTTTTGCTGAATGTGGACTGTACTGTAAAAGTGGGTAATTCTTCAGGGGATGTCGATAAAATCACGAAAGAACTGCCTCCGTACAAAAAGGAGGCTAGAAAGTAGTAGTTAGGCAATTCCCATTTAATGTTCGTCAGTCTATGTAAGTGAACCGGTGTACATTCTGCACAGCTGAGTAATACTATGGATACAATTACAAATATTATGACCAACAGCGACTGCAAATAGTTTGTGAGCCTGAGAGTGACTGTTTTGGATTTTATGGTGACCAGGAATTTGTATAAGCCAGTCACACCGTCACGTCTACAAGAGTTACGACAAGCAAACCACATCATGTGGATGAAAACTGTCGATCCATTCACATTTCAAGTTCAACGCTTGCATTCGCTATTTATTTGTGTAGATTGTAAATAGACGAAACGATTCGTGGAGAATAGTAGCAGGAGCATGACGGAAAAGAAGGACAAAGTGCAATCGAAAAGAAATGTAGTATGTGAGAGTAGGAGTAAAAAAGAATTGCATTGATGTTCTTTCAGTCTTCCTCGTCTTTTTTCCATTGCCAACCATATTACATAATACAAAGCGTAGGCAGAGCGCAAAAAGGGAAACACTAACTGTGTGAGCAGTTCTCTGGAAGGCATTACGGTCGGAAGGGAGATAAGAATAAAAGTAAGGCGAGTGTGGAAATAACAAGTTTTTTCCTGAATTACAATAGAATACATACTACAAGATGGAAGATGCGTATGGAGATTCTGTGAATGTATACGTACAGATACACAACACATACACTGATACTCGGATATACTACAGATAAAGAGTATAGACACAAATGTAATCAGGGAAATGTATGCGATACAGCAGGAATATAGGGGAACATGCCTATATAACTGTGTTGTGCGTCTGACGTGTCGCACATCTTAACCATGGCCGTGACAATGAAACTGTGGCAGATCCCAGTGTACTCAGTCTTGTGTACCAACTCGTATATATTAGCAGTTACTGGTTACTGTCTGTAGAAGAATATTCTGTGCTCGGAACTTGTGATGTGTGCATTTGGATTTTTTGTTGGTGTTCTGAATTCAGAAAGAAGCACTGTGTAAGTATTGAGGAAAGAACGAGAGGACGAATGTGGTAGTAGACCATATCTTCAGAACATCTTCTCCAAGTTTAGCGGAGTGTGCTGCGAGTGAAGGAATATTCAACGCAAGGAACAAATAGGGTAACGTATCTTTAGGCTGTTGTGGTGTGGACCGCAGGAGAACGCGAGAAACAAAATCGAGAATAAAAAAGTCGTAAAGTTCTCCTTTCACGTTTTTTGAGCGCAAATTGAAAGACTTTCCTCAACTTGAATGCCCACTCTTGCTTTTTTACTTGGCTAAACATGAAATAAATGAAATGTGCATACAATTGATACAAGTTCTTCCGCGCGACATTTTCAAGTTCGTAGTCCGCAACGTATACATCAGTTTCTCTAGTAAACTGCACTCCAGCATAGATATTTTGTGTATTGCACACCAGAAAAATATGCAAATGTCTAATTTTGTTAAAAATTAAAGAGTGTAGGTTTTCATCGAGCTTGCTACTACTAAGACGAGTGGTTATGCAGTTATTTAGCGTGCATCACAAGAATTACAATGAGAAATATCTTTGAAAGCGATGACAGTATATTTAAACGAAACCCCTTAATACTCTT